>BQNB010015079.1:0-73893 GCA_026074375.1 Tanacetum coccineum | reverse complement strand
GCAGCTATATCAAAACGCGGAAAACGGAGTCTTATTATTGGGGCATTTCATAAGGTGATTAGTAGAAAGTAACAGGGCAATTCATCAAACATATGGAGTGCGTACATCAAATGATAACAAAATGTAAGAATGAACCAAGAAAAATAGCAAGGGAAAGATGAAGTCCAAATTCACAAATTTTGGCAAATGTTTAAACTACTTCACGTTAATATCTCTCTTGCCGATGCTTTGATTATTATCCCTAAATACCAAAAAATGCTTAAAAGTATCCTTTTCAATACGGAGAAACTTTTAGACCTGGCAAATACACCCCTTAATGAAAATTGCTCAGCGGATATCCTTAAGAAGTTACCCGAGAAACTAGGAGACCCTGGGAAATTTCTCATTTCGTGTGGTTTTAGTGAGCTCAAGTGCAAGGCCCTAGCCGATCTAGGTGCTACCATCAACTTGATGCTACTCTCGGTGTGGAAAAAGTTAGGTTTACCCGAGCTTATTTCCACCCGCATGACCCTTGAACTAGCTAACCGGGCAATTTGTACACCAGCTGGAATTGCAAGAGATGTCTTTGTTCCTGTTGGAAAGTTCACATTCCCCACCGATTTCGTTATCGTTGATTATAAAAGCGATCCTCGAGTCCCCCTCATCTTGGGAAGACCTTTCTTACGGACCGCTCCTGCTTTGATTGACGTTCACGGAGAAGAAATGATTCTCCGTGACGGTGACGAAAGATTAATCTTGAATATGAAACATGACACTTCAAGCTATTTTAACAATCCTCAAAAAGAATCAATCAACATGATTCACATCTACAATGTTTCTCATAAAGATTATCTTGAGGACTTGTTTGCAAATGAAAAGATAACAAATCATCAAAGTGGCAATCCCACTTTCTCTTCTCATACCGACTTAACTTCACCAGAATTTACATGTGATATCTTTGCTCGGAGGGAGACATTATAAGTATTGCTAAATCCTTGTTAAAACAAAGATCTCCCTCTAGTATCATGATAATCCTTAAGTAGCTGCAGTACCACTTCTTTTCTTCACTAGTCTCTAATTTTGAGACTAGCAACTATTTTCTTGAGGAGTTCGCCGATGAACTCGCTCATTTTGCATTTCCACCGGGAATTGATAAGCTTCCCTTTGATATCAAATCCGATCTTAGAGAGATAGAATATTTTCTTAACCATGATCCTATCGAGGAAAAGGATTCTATTCTCGAAGATTTGGTTGATAAAAATTCTCCTGATGACAATGCTTTGATGCCATTTCTGAAATGTTCACGATCGATTCATGCTCTTGATTACTCATCCCCACCATTATGGGATGATTATGATGATGAACTTTTTGATCTTGAGACCGTTAATGATAATACTTATGATGATCCTTTTGACTCCAAGGAAGAGAAAATCAAAGATTCTAAAATCTTGATTGATGAACTTGATCCACCTGGATCAAGTAATTTCCTTCCTTATCCCGAGAGTGACTTGGTTTTCTATGAGGATTTTTCCGAGGTTGATACTTTGTCTTCGAACGATAACGAGGACAAAGTATTTAATCCGGGTATACTCATTCATGAGAACCTTTTTGAAATCACTATTCGAGTCACCAACTATGCAAAGAATGTAAAGAAGACATCTAATGCTTCTTTAATTCTTGAGGATTTTAATCCTCCTCTTTATGAACTTCCTTTCCACAAAGAAGTTCCCGGGATCATAACCTATTACTCCGTTTTCATCTAAAATGAGGAAAAAGTTTTCAACCCCGGGATTCTCACTTCTAAAGGAGTTCATACTTCTCTTCTCCTAGAATTATCTCATCGGGGCCCTAAAGCTTTCAAAGTCATTAAAATTTTTGAAAGCCCGATGGAGATTTTTCCATGCTCTTATAGAGAGGACATCCGTATTTTGGATGTTCCGTGTCTCCATTTCTATCCCCTTGACCAGTTCAAGTATGGGGGGATCGGGTCAAGCTAAGTGACCTTAAACAAGCGCTTCATGGGTGGCAACCCATGCTTATCTTAATCTAATTATAATAGTAGTAATGAATAAGTGTTTTTTGTTGTGAGAGGCTCGCCTATTCCATTTTCCGTGTTTTGTGGTTTTGTATGTCCAAGATTGCCCGGACTTTAAAGCCTCTCGTGCTCGTGTTTTTGTCCTTCGTTCACTTGAGCTTCACATCCTCAGCTTTATTTTGGGAATCCAATATCCAAATCTTATCGACTAACGTTAATCTTTAAGCATACTTAATAAACGGCTTAGGATTTACGTAGAGACCCTTCTTAAAACATTAAGGACAATGTTTAGTTCTAGTATGGGGGGATCTATCGGTTTGATTGTGCCTGCAATCGTTGTTTTCACGTAACCCCATTTTTACCACCAAAATACCAAAAAAATGAAAAATTTTAAAAAATTTCAAAAACAAAATAAGTGTTTTGTCACAATTTTGAATTTTCTCTGTATGGGTAGTTAGAATAGAATAAATTTTGACTGATCGAGTGTTTGAGCTTAGTAACGACTTGTTCTTAACTTTATTAGACTAAGCATTCGCGGATCTTGCGGTGAGACAAAAATGATAGAGTTAATTATGAGTTAGATGCTAAAACAAGGATTAGTTGGAAATCTTAAGAGCTCATAAGTGTAATTTGTGGCTTTTCCTCCCCAAAGCTTTTAACCGGACTAATGATAGTGCTCTTTCAGAAAATTCTAAACTTAAATCAACAATTTTTGAAGTATAGTCGATATCAATAATTTTAGTTCAAATTTATACTTCAATTTTCTAAAACGAAATTTTCTCTATATCGTGATATTATATGTTAAAAAAAACGAGGTAATAATAATAATAAACTGTGGGCTAATAAAAGTTTACTGCATCTTGCCGGCTCACAACCGATGTTGCAGTCTTCTAAATAAGGCACATAGTATTTTTCCGAGACTGATAAAAGTTTGTTGCATCTTGCTGGCTCACAACCGATGTTGCAGCCTTCTAAAAGGTCGAGGATTTCATTTCCTTAAGAATGAATAATTGTATTAAGTGTAGTGAACGTGAATAAATATAGGGAAAATCTCTTTTTCTTAAATTTAAATATGCTTTTGAACTAAGACTATTTTGTTTTAAGTTGCGGTTTTTCTAAATAAGCTATGTATAAACGGGAAACCTAAGAGTTTTTGAAATCGAAGGTCCGTGAATCCCGATACTAGTCTCTATGGGGTGTCAAAAGTCTGGTCACATAGCCGCAAGGTTGGGATGTGCCGAGACAAAAGTCGCTACATAGGATGATCTCGCCTTTAAACTCATTATTCTCGGGTGGAACGTGAAGCATAGAAATTTTGCAAAACGTTGATCCATGGTTGAAATTCAAAATGGCACATTCACCTAATACAATAATTGTTGGGAGCGAAAAGTTCACAAGGTACAAATATGAGTAGTGTTAGCATCTTAACTTGTATTTAACGGTGATTTCGTTTTAAGCTTGGTTTGGAATAAGTGAAAAGTCGGGAACGATGAATTTATCCTTTTTGGGGCATTTTAGGATTGAAATGCGTCTTGTTCTATGACCCTAAAGTTATAAAATAACGAAAGTCAAACATGTTAGTTAGTTGCTTAAAAAGAAAAGTACAAAAAAAATGAGAAAAATACAAAAATATGTGTGGTAATAAGTGTGTATATTTAAAAATGATAAAAACGGGGTTTTTCAAAACTATTGATTCTTTAATCCCCCTCGATGAACACTTAGCTACTTTTCGAGGTAATTAGTCGAAGGGGGATTGAGATTCTTGGTTTTATAAAATGTTTACTTATGGCATTGCGTGAGGACACGGCAATATCTTAGTATGGGAGATTTTGGTATGTGCTTAATTACACATAACTTTTACCTTTATAAACGAGCCTAAATGACCAAAAATGGACATAAAATGCCATATATATGCTTGTTTTACTATTTGTATTATGCAGGTAACGGATATCCGACTAAAGGACGAAAAACGAAGCCAAAACGACAAAACCGAGCACGAGATTGAAAAGAGCGTGAAAAACCAAAGTAAAAAAGTCAATGTCAAAGTCAACCAAAAAGTCAACCCACTCAAAGTCAAAGTCAAAGCCGAGCCAAAACTGAAGAAATACTTAATGGGCCCACCCGTACCCATCTAATGGGCTGGGTCAGTCCATTAACGTATTAAATGAAGGATTATTACAAAGAAAATAGGCCCATAAATATCCCTTTATATTATACTCGGACCAGATGTTAAATAAAAGGCCCAAATTCCCACTTAACCGAGTTATGCCCATTAGAACTCTTACCCCTGAACGTTTGTTAGTCCAAAGTCCTAGGATGCAATAAATCATACACATTTTTTTTATTTTTTTTTGTTAGGGGCTATTCTTGCCATCTCCTTATAATCTTTTACACCACACAGGACTATCTCTGCAATACAAAAATATCACCGTTAAGGGCGACGGTGGGCCAGGGTTGCCATAACCACTTACCTATTAACCCTGTATACAAAACACTGTAATATCTCTCCCAATTTTAATGTCCGCCAAACCCTCTTCCATACTATTCACTCACCTGACACTCTCGCCTATTCCCAACCGATCCCCATCTATACCATTTAAGCTTAAAGCCACCTTGTCAATCCCTAACATCCCCATTCATCAAGAAAGGGTTCTAAAAAACATGGATGCGGTGACATTTGGATTGGAGATCAAGAAGATTGATGCTGTGCATGATTATTTGTAGTCCTACATAATAACACAACAAGCACATGGCTACAGCTCTATATATAGATAGATACAAGGAAGAAACACACATCTAGGATAGTGTAACTTAGGTGTAGTTTAAATTGTTATGGTTTTTATGTCATTTCAAATTTGTCAATTTACTTTTAAGTCTTTGTTACCTTTTGTCACGTTAATGAAAATTTCAGTGTTTAGTTTTTAATTTCTGTTCTTTTAATAGTTTTATGTGATTGATTCTATTTTTTGTTCACAAGCCATTTCCATAAGCTCTTATAAGCTTATTGAAATTTTTTTACTCATAAAAGTTCTTACAAAAGTTTTTTAGAGTTTTCTATCATTGGAACCAAGAACTTTTATTTTAAGCTTAATGGATGATAAGCTAGCAAAGGATGAGCTTATGGGTGCTTAGATTTGCTTATTTATAAGCTGGGTAGGATTTAGAGCTTACTAGGGTTGTATTACCCTTATTTTATGCAAAGGGTTTATGTAAGTTCACCCTTTAAAATTTTATAGCAATTTTACTGTTCATGCTTATCATTGCTTATTTACTGTTTAGAATTGCTTACTTATGCTTATTCATGTTGTTCATTACTTATTATGCTTGTCTTATGATTTTCATTTCATTTGGTTGAGTTTTAGACATAATCTATGACTTTTACCATTTTTATGCTTTATGTGTTTTGCTTATTTAAAATGCTTATTGATGATTGAAATGTGCTTATTATTGTCTTTTAAACTTAGTCATTATCAGGTATCCTAGATTTTTGCTTAAAATCAGTTTGTATAAGCTTAAAATGCATTTTTCTAGGATTTAAAGGGGTGTTTGGTTTAAGACTGAAAATGGGTCAGAATTGTGTTTTCATTGGTTTAGGTCACTAAGACAAATTTAACTAGCTTCGTTAAGTAGGTTTAATCTGTTTTAAAAGGTTGTCAAGGGTTAAAATTCATTTTTAAGGCTTTGAGAAGTAATGGCTTAAATCTGTGGGTTTTATATCAGTTCAATCTGTTTGAGTGTAATACTAGATTCAAAGTTTATGTTAAAGTCTTGTTTTTACCTCATATTATGTCTAAATGCAGTAGAATTTAGTTGCATTGAGTATGCATTAGCATTTTGAATTTGAGTGTCAAAATCTGTCAAGGATCATAGTTTTTTTTAGTAAATGTCATTTTTCAATTTCAAAATTAGATAGGTTAAAATAGGTTTTAGTTTTTAAAGTCCCTTGCATTAGTAGTTTGTAGCATGAAGTAAATCTGTTTGAGCTTATTTTTGCATTTAAAGTCCTTTTTCTAGCTTAATTGTAGTCTGCAAAAAGCCCTTTTGTCTTTTTAAAAGAAAACCAAAACTCAGCATATGCTGAGTTCAACAAGCCCTTTTCAATGAGCTTTTTCATGGGTCATTTGATTTTCAAAATACTTTTTGATGGTTGTTATAAATAGTATTAAGCATGATCTTTAAGATTTTTCTAGCCATATAGCCATAAGGATCCATTTAAGAGCTTAAAATAAGTTCAAAAGTGACCCCCTTGGCTGTTTGGCTAGCAGATTAAGCCAAAAAGCTTATTGGCCTTTCAGACCCTTTCTGCTTAATTTGTTAGTTTATTTTTGTTCTCCATAGCTTATTAGGTATAGGTGTGTATTTGCCTAGCTTATTTTGTCATTGCCTTGTGCTTATTTGCCATAAAAAAAGCTAAACAGTTTTTCCTTTTTATGTCACTTAGTTAAAATAGCCTTTTGTCACCTTATTTTTGCTTATTTCTTTGCTTATTTTTAAGTTTTGTTAAAAAGTCCCTTTGTTAGTTTAGTATTTTTAATTAGTTTAGTATTTTTAATGAATTTTTCTTATTAAAATTGTTTTTAAATCATAAAAAATTATTAGATAAATAAAATTATATTTCCTTTTTTTAAAATTGTCTTTTATCATTATGGAACCTAGGGAAAATTCTAGATTTGCACTTCGGTACCTAGGTTATACGAGTTGAGATATGAATGTAGTTTTTTAAAGAACGGGTTTGAATCCTGTTTACGTTTTTAAATTCGTTATCGCATTCGTTTTTAGTTTAGATTGCCTTTTAATTGCTTTTTCCCGTAGAATTAGAAAACCAAATCCAATCAAATTTTGTTCCATTCAAGCACCAAATTTCAAACCGACTTTCGACTTTCCATTGCACGCCTCGAGGGAAACGACCCGGGAGATTTTAGATTTTGCTTTGGTCAAAAGTAATTTCTTTGAATCTTTTGGAATATGTATACTATATATATTATAATTACCCCTAAAAAGAGCTATTATCAGGTCTCCATGTTTTTCGGGCAACTTTTTTAGGATAACCGCCAAACAATTCTCATTCACGGTGTTTTTGGTCTAGTCAAAATATTTTCTTTGTTATTTAAAGAGACTTTTTTAAACATTGAAGCAAAATTTGGCATATGAGAAAGAGCATCCGCCCCGCGAAAACTGAGCCATAGGAAATGTAATACCTAAAGGATTTTCAACAAATTTTCGATAGCAACGATTTCATCTTTTTCACAGAGCTTTTGTTTGTTGGCTCTCGAAGGATAAGGTATAGACGATTAAGGCTTAGGAGCAACAACGGGCTCATCAATCGGAGCTTGAATTTGGACTACCGGAGGTTGGATGTTTTTTGTACTCGGTTGCACCGTATCCTTTGTCACCTCGGGTTCTCATTCCACCACCTTAGGAAGAGAAGAAGAAGGGGGTGGAATTGGGGGTCCATCATAAGAAATGCCACTTCGGGTGGTGATTGCTTTCAAAAAACTCTCGGGTTAGGCGACGGTTAGTTGCTAGTAAGTGAAACCAGAACCCAAAGTGAAGTGGTTTTCATTTTCATGAATTGACAAAACATGTTCTTAAGCTCGATGTTAGATTTGTTAAAGAAGTCATTTGGGTTTGCATGTTTTTCATTACCGCATCATTCGCTTTTATGTAGTTTGAGAAATCACTAGTCGTCACAACTTGCGGTTGATGAATCGGGGCTTGATAAGCCGGAGCTTGATAATTTTGGTTTCCTTGATCAATTCCTCTGCTTTGATTGTACCAGGTTTGATTATTTTGCACATTCGGTTGAGCAAAACCCGGTGGTTGAATTTGGTAAGCTACATTTTGAGGCCGGTATCCGGTATTTTCATTGATGATATTTTTAGTTTACTGCGGTATGCTGAATTCCATATCTTGAAATTTTGTCTTGATAGCCCGAAAAAGTGTTGTCATCGGTGGCAGGACACTGTTGGTAAGAATGAGCACCGCCACAAGTAACACAAGATTCCTCAACAGCTTTTACGGAAGCTGGAGTTGGGGTTACTTGATGTTGTTTAAACATCGCGGTCATGGCACTAGTACGGCATGGCTCGACATGGCTATCTCTGAAGAAATCAACATTACTTTGCTTTCATTGAGAAACAATTGGTTTGTTTCTTGAATTATGAACTTTTGATTTGTTTTCGATAATTTTAAACAATCCTTGTGCACTTCTTTCAAAAGATTGCCGCACCAGCTGGCAGAATTCAAAGATTCTTGATTCGGATGGGTTTTTTAAACACACCATTGTAGAAGGTATCGAGTGTGATTGCAATTCGGTACAACCATGATGTGGGCATGCATCGAATACGGATCTTGAATCGGTCCCATGCCTCACTAAACGTTTCCTCAAACTTTTGTTGAAAATTTGAGAATTTATTCCCTGAGATTTGTTGTTTTGGAGGGGAGGAAGAAATGGTTAATAAAAACTTGGGACCAAGACTCGTCCTAAGTGAGAATAGAACGAGGAGTTCTTAAGTCGATCAAAATCCGAGCCGGACCATCGATAGAAAATGGAAAAAGCATAAGCTTAATCGATGTCTCGGGCACATCTTTGTACTTCAACGTAGAAGTAATCTTGTTAAAATATCGAATATGAGCATGAGGATCTTCTTTTTCAAAAACGAAGAATTGTTTTTGAAGTTACAAGATTGGATTAGACTATGTTGAGCTCGAAATGACTTCAGCAAAGGAAATTTATGGTGTTTGGTACTACGATTTCCTACGCATATCCTCGGGGGGTGCACGGAGTATTCCGCATAGTACGTTGATTCGGCATCGTAACTACGGAGTTCTACAGAGAAAACGGTTCGACTCTTTGTATAGAACGTCTACGATTACGACGTTTTGGAATCGTAGAAGTAGGATTCGTAGAAGGTTCACCAACGAATTTTGACGAAGAGCGAGTTTGCTTACACTAAGAACAAAATAATAAAAAATGAAAAAGAGAAAAAAATATTTTTGTAACCGATAATCAAAACATGTGTACGTAGCTCTATAGAAAACGCAAAAGAAGCGATGGACAGGTACTCGAAGCTATTAAAAAACCTTATCTTTTCGGGTCGAGTTGTCGGATCAACCCTCTTTATACCTCTCTTATAGTTTGTAATCTAAAGGTGAGCCGAATTCACAAGTGACATAACGGTTGATTTTGTTGTTTTTTTCAATTTTTTTTGGAATTTTTCATTGCTTAATAATTAAAAATATATATTCACAAATGAATGCGATAATTTCACGGGGAAGGGTCTTTAAACACTAATCTTCAAAGGTACACAATAATCGTTTCACAACCTCCCCGGCAGCGGCGTCAAAAATTGATCTTGAAAATTCCTTAATATATATATATATATATATATATATATATATATATAAGTATATATATTATATTATTATATATTATATATATTTTATATATATATACTATATTTTATAATATGTAATATATAATAAGTTTCCCCAATTATCAATTAAGAAAGAAAGAGTAAGTATTCTGTAAGGCTTCTAGAATATTACTTTTATCCAAAGTAAAATCCAAAACCTTCCCGAGTCGTTTCCCGATGAGGCGTGAATTTGAGAATCGTGATTAAGTTCGTGATCGAGTGATTGAATGATCAAATGTTTGATTTGGGATTCTATTTCTACAACTATATGCAAAAAACAAACAACGCATTGTAAATATTAAAGCACGTAAGGATCGAACTAAACCGTTAACGGAATTAAAACGCAACTCTAAAACCTAAAATTATCGATTTAAACCCCTACAAAAGCAAATTTATATTTTTTACAAGGTCTAAATGATAAAAGAAAATTTAAAAAAAAAATTATATTTTTTTGACTTTTATTTTATTTATTATGAATTTTTAAAAACATTTTAATCTAAAAAATTAATTAGGAAAAATATCAAACAAATTGGGAAATTCTGAAAACACATTCACTAAAGTACTTTTTTGACTATTCCTAATCCTAGGAAAATTAAAAATGGGGCACAAAACTGCTTATGGAGTCATTTTGCCGTAATATAAGTTAAAGAATGTATTATAGCTACAAATGGTTAAAAGGTTGTTAATAATTAAATGTGGTGAGTATATCGAAAAAGTCCCAAGGGGAGTGGTACTGGGGGTTGTGTGTTCGTTAAATGCTTATGCGGTTAAAGGTTGTAGGTCTGGGTTCAAACATTGGGGCTACTCATTCGGCATTTCATTTTTGTTTTTTAAAATTTCTTTTTGAAAAAGTTTCTAATAAGCTAAATAAGCAACTTTAACAAAAGCACTTTTATATATTAAAAACGAATAATATGCAGGATAGCTAAATGAAAACACAAGTTTTTAGCTTTTTTTTAAACTAAGACCTTTTAAATAAGCGGCTTGCTTTTTGGGACCTAATAGACAAAAGGAAACAACAAAATAAGCTAAAAACATATAACACTAAACCGCCTAAATATGGCATTCTAACTAAAAATAAGCAAATTAAATAAGCTGGAAGGTATCTTAAAGCTTTAAGACAGTTTAACTTAAAAGGAACTAAAAAAAACTTTGAGCCTTAAACTAATTTAGCTTATAAGCTTGAATAAGCTCAAACCTAAGCCAATAAGTACAAGGTCTTAAACCTATACTAATAAGCTAAATTATAAAAAACAATTTAAGCAATTCAATTATTGGAACATTCAAATAAGCAAATAGCGAGTTTTGTGGTCTAAAAAGATACTTAAAATAGCCTAATATGGTACTTTTAGCTAAATTTTTAAGTAGTTAACCAATAAGCTAAACCTAAAAGTTCACCAACAGAGTCAAAACTATACTATAGCTAC
Organism: Tanacetum coccineum; assembly: GCA_026074375.1. NCBI lineage: Eukaryota > Viridiplantae > Streptophyta > Magnoliopsida > Asterales > Asteraceae > Tanacetum > Tanacetum coccineum. The sequence continues at coordinate 63,037 of BQNB010015079.1, read as the reverse complement.
TAGAATAAGCAATTTTGAGCAATTGAATAAACTAATAAGCTATTAAATGACAAATGGGAAAAAGTCTGTATTTAACCTAAAACCTATCTTTTTGTTTTTCAGGTTTTTATAAAAAGCTAATTGGCTCAAAAGGCAGGACTAAGATTAGATAGTAAACGAAAACTAAATTATGAAATAAGCTAAAACAGATTACCTACTATATCTAAAGAGCTTATGCTATCAATTTTAGATCCTAAAACAAATTTTATCTTACCTAAATTTATATTGAACAAATGGGAATTTTTTAACTTAATAAATTAGACTTGTTTAAACTTTGACAGGTTTTGATTTAAACAAAGATAATTGAACACTTAAACCAAGTTCTTTCTACTGCATTTTAGGCTATAACCAAGCTTGAAAATAATACCAACAAGACATTAATAAGAACCTAGCAAATAAGCTATGTATTATCTTAATGACCACAGATTCAAGCCATGATTACTAAAAACCTTAAAAATGAATTTTAAACTTTGTAAACTTATAAAAATGAATTTATAAGCTTAGTTTAAGCTTATCAAACTTGGCTTAAGGGTCAAATGGTTATCAAACAGTACTAACCTTGGTTAGTACTGCTTGTGCCAAACACCCCTTAACAAGTTTGAAAAGCATTTTTAAGCTTACAAGAGTGTTGTATAAGTTGTAAAAAGCTAAAACAGATAAAGGACAAGGTAATAAAGACAATAAGCAAAAGAAACCCAAGTATAAGCACTGAAGATTAAGCAACAAAGATTAAGCAGTTTTAACTAAAAAAGTGACAGATTTGACTAAATCTTGAACTAGGAGTCTACAAACTATAAACTAGCATCAATAAGCAATAACAAACATAATTAAGCATGAATAAACATAAACAAACATTAAATAAGCAATAAATATACAATAAATAAGCAATAATCACTTTTTAAGCTAAAAATGAAAAGGAGAGAGTACCTTGCCCTTTGCTCTAAACAAGGGCAAATAAGCTCTTAAGAGCTTTGTCTACAAAGATTTTGCTTGTTTAAAACATGCTAGATTAAAAAACCCACAAGCCCTTCCAAATCTGGCTTGTCATCCAAAATAGCTTTTGAGTGACTTTTGAGTAAATTTACTTAAAACACTATAAGATATGGACAAACTTATATTGCTTAAGTAAACAGCTTAAGTAAAGGATAAAAAGAGCTTATGTGAGCTTAACAAACGTTTTTAAAACATAAATTGCATTAACTTAAAACCAGAATTTTACATAAAAACATGAATTTCATTAAACTTAAAATCTGAGTACAAAGCTTTTATAAAAAAGTACAATAATCTAAACAAACTTAATATAAGCTGAAAGATAAAAAACTAGCTACCTCAAGGGCTTACAAGAGTCCTATTTATAGAGAAAAATCAAAGTCTTGGGTCTTGGCCTTGTGCTTCTTCTGTGAGTGAGATGAGAGGTGTGTTTCCTGTGTGAGTAAGCTCGAAATCATCATCTAAGCCATTGATTCATCTTGTTCTCCAAGGCTTGCAATCTGAGCCATTGAAATTTTTATCATTGTTATCAACGATATGAGAAACTGTGTTATGATTGCAAGGTGGTATGGCACCTTGTGAAGTGGGGTTGCTTTGAGATAGTGATGGGTTTGTTTTGGGGTGCAGGGGTCAAGGTGAGAGGGATGGATGAATAGTAGTTTAGGCGAGAATTGGTTTTGTTTTAGGGATAACAGGTGTTTAGGGAATGGTAACGGAGGTTAGTCCCTGTTTAGAGGGCTAATTATGTAAGGGTTTAGGACTATTGGTGTTAGTCCTTAAGGACTAACTGTGTAAAGGGATAGGGACTAGCAGTGTAAAGGACTTAACAACCATATGGTTGGGCTGTTAAGTGGAATTGGGCTTTGTTTGGTTTTGGGCCGGGTAGTATAAAAAAAGTTTTGGGTTTTTTATCATATAAAAAAGCTTATTGGGCTGACTTGGCCCATTATCTTAGGTACGGGTTGGCCTGATAAGTTTTCTTTGGTTTCGGCTTTGTCTTTGACTTGTTGACTTTGACTTTGACTTTGACTTTTTACGTTCTTTCTAATCCCGTGCTCGGTTTTGGCTTCGTTTTTTTCCTTTATCCGTTACCTGCACAGCCATAAATCACAAAACACACGAATATAATGCATTTTTGATATATTTTGGTCATTTTAGGCTCGTTTTTATAGGTAAAAGGTATGTGTAATTAAGCACATACAAAGGATCTTTTAGAAAAACTTGATTGGGAAAATCCAGAAGGCGGTAACTATCCATTTGACCTTACCAAACCCCTACCTTTAGTTTTGAGTGGAAATCATTAAAAAGTACCAGTTGACTACTTCTTCAATAATGATCTCAAGTATCTTCAAGGAGGAGTTTCAACAATGACCTACACGACTTCTATTACAAAGACAAAGGCTGTTCAATATGATCTTCCAAGCATTAAAGACATGGTTCCAAAAATATGGGTTCCTGTGAAAGTTGCCTATGATAAACATGCATTATGGGGAAACTCTCAATTGGAGGAAAACGTTAGACCTTTAGGGGTAGCAAAGGCCTGCAATCCGCACTATGATGTATATTCTACGAAACGTATTATGGCGGTAACTCAGGTCGAGGTAATGAGGAAACTTGGGTATGGGTATCTGCAAGATAAGATGTATGGTAAGTAGAGCACGATACGACTTTACAGATTCAAGGAAAGGGATCTTTCCCACCTCTTTGTATCAATGAATCGAGGGCATGCTGCTCCTGGTGTTCGAATGCTTCAAATCTCTCAGGCGATGACGTTTCTGACTTCGCAATAGCATTAAGAATGTTCACCAGAATTTTGGTTATTCAGAAGCGAGTCGAAGATCTTCAACTTAGAATCGAAAGTTACCATAAGAAGATCAACGTCACCAAGCCAGAAACTACCAAATCCGGCATTAGGAAAAGAGACCCATACACTCCATATCAAGACCCTCAAGGATTCATTTAGGTTGACAACAATGGTAGAAACAGGATGATGCGATCAGATGAACTCTACAAGTTCAGTGATAGGACATTAACTAGGCTTCGAACTTCGCTAGATGACATAATGATATGTGTGAAAACACATATCCATTTTACATCAAAATAGACCCTAAACAAGACATAATCTGTGCAATAAAAGGATTGTATTATTGCTTGTTTTGTCTTTATATTGTTGGTAGGTGAGATTATTGCAAATCACAGAAACGGGTCAAAAAAACGGGCAAACACGAACACCGGAACGAAAGAGCCGGCAAAAAGCCAGGAGGAAAGCTTATCAAAGTAAAAAAAAGTCAACCCTCAGTGAACTCTTGGTCAAGCCTTGGTCAACTTAAGTCAAACCACTAAAAGACAAGAATCCCAAAATATTTCCAAAATCAGCCCTCATTTATCCAAAATTCATACCCGGTTTACCATTAACCAAAAATCCTAACCCATGGCCCAACCCTTTTATAATAAGCCCAAGTCAAACCCTTACCCACTCCCTCAGTTAAACATAACAAACGCACCCTTACAAAAAATGGCACCAATATCTGTTTTTACTATTCATCTCCTTTAACCTTTAACCACGAGGGTAAAAACATAGGGAAAATGTAAATTGGCTACACGATTGGGTAATTCATAAGATAAGGTACACATGGGCAGAGTTTTATATCATACAAGAGCTCCTACTGGTCAACTATAAACATGTATGGATCATGGGCTAAGGTAAAGAAACACAAAGAGAATGATTATTTACACTAATCCTACTCTCAGAACTAGCACAGCATGTCACATCACGGATTGCCACACTGGCAATCCGTGTGAGACAATCTAATCCAACGGTGTGCGAGATGGATCCAATGATTGAGAAATGATCAAGGGCCAATGATGAGAGGAACGTGTAACAACCAAGGGGTCTAGAAGCTTCAGAGACAGGCTATATATAGCCACACACTCTCACACACACGAGGATGGAAGTAGCTTTTAGAATAGCTTAATTTTAGCTTTTAGCTTATTTTTCATTTAAATGTAATTTTCAGCCTTTGTAATTTCATCTTTCAAATCCTGTAATCTGTTTTTAGCATTAATAAAATCATAAGTTTAGTTTCATCACTTGTTTACTTATAAGCTATTTTACTTTTAAAATCGTAAAGTTTTGATCACATAACAAAGAATATCCGAATGGAGTACCTGCCAAAGAAAAGATGGAGTACATAGGAAAAGAAAAGAGCTAATATCATGATCAAGGCGATTGACAAGCAGCTAAAAGAACGAAGGTTGATGAGGAGTCTCGAAAAGTTTGTTGGTGGAAGGCACTACGAAACTGACCTTCAGCTACTTCAACGAACAATATGACTTTTTCATATTGTGTTCGTCATTATAAGGTCATTTTGTGTATTTTATAAACTTGTGAATATGTATATATGTCAGTGTAGACTTAAAAGTAGGCATATATAGTGTTTGAGTATGAATTTTCAAGAATTTCTAAGTAAATTTAAAAAATTTCAAATTAATATACTCAAACACCATATAATTCCCTCATAATTTGGAGGAGTATTAATATGTTCCAATAATCAGCTTGTTAATAATTGGACATCTTTTCCCCGAAACCATACTATTTGAATAAATTGATATCCAAAATATCAAGAGATTTGACATTTTTGATAAGGGGAGAAAATGTGATTAAAATATATGGCTAGTAATGTGATTTTTATGATCTCAAGTGTACGCTTTCCCATATATGTGCTAAACTCTTTTGTGATTATCGAATGCACTATTATGAAGGGGGACAACATATGGTTAAGAGAGATGGACTGAAATGTGGAAGTACCAAAGATCGACAATTTAAATTACTATATTGGAGTTATAAGGTTGTTAAGTTTAGGTATCCATTCCTATGATCCAGCCAGAACCGGAGGGATCTATCCAAGGATATTCCACTAGATAGTGTAGAAGTCCTTAGGTATGAAAAAAGGAGTAAAGTGAGTATTAAGGGAAAAGTGCCGATGAGTTTGAAGCTAGTACTGGAACAAAACCCAACAACGGTACTAGTTATGAAGTCTCGGTAAGCGATGAAGGGGTTGAAGAATTAAAAAGAAAAGTTAAGATAAAGGGTGAAAAGAAAGAAGCCCTCCTTACACTTAGGCAGAAACTGGGTCAATACATTTGCTGTCTAGAATCACTAAGATGATTGCTGACATTGAAGACTAACATCATGGACCCAGTGATGCAATGCATCAAACCACCCTAAGCTATCTAAGAATCCTCATTACTATTTTTGTTTTGCTTTCTCACCGAGATTAATGTATTTTGCTATCAATTTTCTCACTCTCGAGTTAGGTTGGTATGAAAGAAGTGGCAGTTTGCTCTAGCCTTTCGATCACTAAAACCAAAGTGCACTATTGAGTCTAGAGCCAAAAGAGATCATCCATAAATCTCATTAGGACACTTGTCAAAATTATGCTTGCTAATTCACACAATGTGAAAAACAAGAAATATATTAAGAGTCCTACGCATTATCCTTATGATTTTGCCATAACATCCGAGTGATACTTAAGTATTCACAATGAAGATGGAAATCCTACTTGAGCCAACATCAAACAAGCTCTTGGTAGGTGACTTGTGAGATCCTATTCAGATCGAACTTATGATACTGGATATCGATTTGGCCCAACTTATGAATTGACGAATGAATTATGAAAAAGATAAAACTGTTGGTCGTCCTTGTCAATAAATATCGTTGCATTTTGACACACCTTGATTTTTTAATCGATTTCAAATCTTATGGTCCATTGGGAAGCCTCACAGGGTATCTGGACATATGGAAGCGGAACCCTGAATTTCCGGACTTAATCGGGAAGATAGTAACTTACCGGGTCCACTCTTCCGTGTTGTCTGCTGTTGAGATGCTCGGTAATGAGAAACGGTAGTGCAGCTGTGATACCTGTCAAGGAGATTCTTCGGAATTCTACATGATCACAGGCAGTATTTATATTGAATAGCGGGGAACCGTGGTTGTTACAACTGTATTCAACGAAGTGACAAAGCCACTTTCGTCCATATATGTTGTTTATCACTAACCTATTTATGCAGATTTCCTGTCGCGTTGGTCTGCATGTTGTAGTTGTCCGAGGACAAGACGAAGCCTAATACCACATGCTCATCTTGACCGATATATATAAAGACATCTGAAGCTAAGTACATGTTTCAAGACTTCCGCTTACTCTGTACGTTGTCTTTCTGAAGTGAGAAAGTTATGAAAGATTGATACCGTACGTCCCTCTATAACAGTGACAAAGTGTTAAACAGTTAAAGAATATCAAGAAAGACTGGTTACACAAGCTTTCACATCAGAAACACTATGGCATGTTGGTCCAGAAGTCACAAGATCACAAGAAGGCTAAAGATCACAATATAATGATAAGAGATTATACTTGGTTGATAATCTCAAAAAAAGCTCAAGATTCACATACAAGTCAAGCCTATTAGAACAAGCTCAATCCTAAAGTCAATGATCACTGCAACATATCACAAGTTAAAGATTGAAGTTAAAGACTACGAGGTCAAGAATAAAGTCAAAGCATAGTATGCTAGGTTTAAGTTTACTTTAAATTGAGTGCCCTCCCTTTGGTGGAGATTATTAGAAAATATGTAAAAGTGTGGTCGCGTCACTACCAATATAGTTAGTCATAGGTCGTAGTAAGTCAAAACGTTAAGTTAGAAAGCTAACTGGGCTAAAGGCCCATGGAAAGCCTCTTATGAGGCCCATGGCCGGCCACTACCTTTTGTATAAAAGCCCTCTCCACACATGGAGAGGGTGTTGGTTGTTCATTTTTTACCAACACTTAATCTATTGTAAAGAAATTAGTCATGTGAAACGGGTTTTTAAAGATAGTTTGACTCAATCCACAAGAAAAATGTGTTCGTACTATAGACAGAGGACTACTTTAATTGATAAACTAAACTTAAAATGTACTGAAAATGAGGATTTAAAAGCTTAAATTCAAGATAAGGTTTTTGTGATAACATCATTGAAAAATGATTTACAAAAAATAAAAGGAAAAGAAATTGTTGATATTGTTGTACAAATACGATCTGCCAACACTCTTGTTCCAGGAATGTTCAGGCTAGACTTAGAACCTTTGGCTCCTAGGTTATTGCAAAATAGGGAAGCTCACATAGATTACCTTAAGTACACTCAGGTACAAGCTGATATTCTTCGGGGAATAGTCGAACAAGCTAAAGCAAAACAACCTTTGTTAATGAGTTAGACTTTTCCTATAGCATGTCCCAACGAATTTCAGGAGTTACTGGTATATGTTAGGATGATACTGCCCTAATGTGATTAAATTAGTGCGAAAAGGTTGTTGTCAACACCAAAAACAATCATCGGTATCTCTGCGTCAAGTAAATTTAGGTTGGCATTAAAACCTCTCACATCCTCAAGCAAACATTTTAAAACACGGTAGAGTAATCTACAATCATCAGATTCTAACACACTTGTGCTTGCCTGACTCCTCAGACAGAACGGAATTCTCCAAACATTTTCTCAAGGTTTTGAAGAATCACCAAGACACAATCTTTCAGGATGATCATTTATGAATCACTTCTTGAAGAATCAAATTTCATAGGATCATTTTTCGAATGCAATTCCATAAACAACTGCATCAGAGACAAACCCACACTCCATTTGAACACCTTGGTAAATGGACTAAGGATCATCCTATAGCAAACGTGATCGGAGATCCTTCTTGCTTTGTCTCTACGAGAAAGCAACTCCAGACTGACTTCATGTGGTGTTATTTCGATGCCTTCCTAAACTTGGTGAAACCAAAGAGCTTCAAACAAGCAATGACGAACCATCATGGATCAATGCAATGCAAGAAGGAATTCTTGAATTTCAAAGACTAAAAGTTGGGGAATTAGTGACGTGTCCAGATAAAGTGTTATTGATCAAACTAAAGTGGATTTATAAGGTTAAGACGGATGAATTTGGCGGGGTACTAAAAAATAAGGCTCGACTAGTTGCTTATGGATTCAATCAAGATGGAGGGGAAAACGATTGTCGAGAATCATTAGCACGGTTGCTAGAATAGAGGCCATCCATATTTTCGTTTTAGAAAATGTCGCTACATAAGATATGATGAATACCAAATGGGCATCAAAACGGCTTTCTTAAATGGCGAGCTCAAAGAAGAGGTCTACGTTTCTCAACAAGAAGGATTTGTTGATCAGGAAAGCCTCATCGATGTGTACAGTTGAAAAGGCCATCTACGGTACCTTAAACAATGCACCACGTTACCATGGTACGAAAACATGTTGTCAAGCTTGCGAATCTCAAAACATTTATTCAAAGGTGCTGTTGGATCCAACACTCTTCATCACGACAAGCTGGGACGACTTATTACTGGTACAAAGTTATGTTGACGACTATATATTTGCATCTACTAAATACTTCTATATGTGTTAAATGAGTTTGTAATCAGTGACCATAATATTTAAGATGTCAATGATGGGGCAGAGTCTTTCTTTTTTGGGATTATACAATTCTCAAAGTCATAGAGGCTTCTTTATAGCCAATCTAAATATACTTCTGAAATTATTAAAAAATATGGTTTGCTTACTACTGATTCTGTCTGTGGAAAACTAGAAAGGGGGTTGAATAGTTTACCGCTTTTTAATTTAAGGTTTTAAAGTGTTTGTAAAAATTCTAGATTCAACTTTATGTGAATTCAACATTTGCACAATATGAACAATATATTATCTAAAGCAATTATAGGATAGTTATGAGAAAATAATGTAGACAAGAGATATGAGTAAGAACAATCAAACCACAACGCAGGTTTATAGTGTTTGGCAATGACGCACCTCTTCGCCCTACTCCAACTCCTCGAGCGCCTAACTCGGAGAATTTCTTCACTATGTCAACAAAGCTCCCTTATGGCGGAGACCCCTTACAACAACTTTCGCTTATTTGATTTCGACACTAAGCTAGATGTCGAGTTCTAACTCTTAGCTAGAAAACACAATCTACCACAACTTCACAACTTCACTACACAACTTTGCTTCATGACTTGATCACGACTACACAACTTCTTCACACCTTAGTTTTCTTCACACCACTACTTCACCAAGCCACTACTATAATCAGTCCTAACTAACACTACTAGGAAAGATCACCAAGATCAAACTTTACTTACAACAATAACCAAGATCTAAACAAACTACATAACTTTACAAGATTTCAAATTATTTACAAGTTATGATATGGATGCAATAAGATTACAACAACACACAAAGGTTTAATACTTCTTTACTTGATGGTAAGAAGTATTCTTCTCTTGCACTTGAGGATTTGAGCTTGGATCACTTGAAAACAAAGCTTTATGATTAAATGATCAAGATTTTAATGAGATGTGAGGTGTTGTTTTTTATCAAAAAGAATGACGTGCAAAAGGTGAGAAAATAGTGGGGAATAATCCAGTTTTTTTTTTATAGGACATTCTGGAGGGAGCGTTCTATTTGGGCGGTCTCCTTAAATAGGTGGGCGGGTCCCTTAAGATAAGGGGGCCGCTACCGTCTGATATTTAAGGGGCCGCCTTTAGAATAGGCGCTCCCTGTTCTTTCCTTTTGTGTAAGGGGATTATTAGGAATTTCTAGATTTTAGGTTCCAAAATTTTGAATTTCAAAATTTTATTTTGAATATAAACATTTCTTTTATTGTAGGAAATATTTTGTAATGTTTATAAATATGTTTACAACATTTTTATAAAAAGTGTGAGGTTTGAATAAAAATTTCCTTTGATATAAAAGCATTAGCATTTATTTATTCATACCTTTAAAGGTGATATATATTATTTTGATATAAAATTTATACTAATTACTTGTTTATGTTTAATTTTACATTGAGCATTTTTACATTTTGTGATTATCAAAACGTAAAGAGGTCGAAAAATATTAATAGTGTGTTAGGGATTAATTTCTATCAAACAATATCCCGTTTTTTTTTGATTACTAAATTTAAACTCATTAATGTAAAATTTTATTTAATCATTTTTTTATGTGAGTTTTATGTCATTTCTCCCCCTTTTTGTAGAATCAAAAAGGCATCATCGAGAATTGCTAGTAAAAATCGACGGAATAAATGCTCCCCCTTGATGTGTGCTCCCTTTCGTTCGAGGGAACCAAGGAATCAAGCTATGGTGTCTTGGCTACAAAAACGAGTTAGAACAATACAAATATTTCTAACATGTAGCAAGGAAAAATATGACAAGTGCAAGCAAACATCAAAGCAAGAGATACATCATTCATTTAGGACAATGTGTGTGGACTACACACAAGCATACATAAAAAGAAAAACAAATATGCTTTAGAAGCATATTGATACATCATAAAAGAAAATCCTAAATAGCCATAGAAGGATTTTTGACTTTCTTGCGACACAAAAGAGTTTAACGATTATTTGTAGGCATATTATGAAATTAGTTGGTTGTTGATGGAGAGTTTGGAGTGGAGGCGGTTGTGGAAGGGTAATCTCTTTAAACTCTAGGAGGTGGTTGTGGTCGAGTAAGGAGGAATTCAATCCAATTGATATCCTCACTTAAAGCAAAGAATTGTTTTTGGGTGAAGATGCAACAAGGGCAATACCCAACATGGGTTTTAACTTGGTTAATGTTGAGGGTGTGTGGTAGGTTTGGAGAGTAAGGTGATGAGGGAATGTTGTTTTGTTGTTGAGATAGATGCATGGCTAAGAGGTTTGATAGGTCTTGTAGTTGATTAATATCATTAACTAGCCTTTCTCTACATAGAGATAGAGGTGGTATGTGTTGAGTTTGGTTGTGTTGAGTTTGGTTGTCACCTTAAAGTGGAACTTGAGTGTGAGTAACATGTGAATTGATGGGTAAGATAGGGAATAGAGGATGTGAGATAACTTGTGGTGATGTGGGAGTGTCCTTAATGTAAGGAGTTTGGTTGTCACTTTGAGGTGGAGCTTGAGTGTGAGTAGCATGTGAATTGATGGGTGAGATGGGAAATTGAGGATGTGAGATAACATGTGGTGATATGGGAGTATCCTTAATGCTTGATTGGGGTGATTGTTTTCTTGAGATGATTCATGAGGAGTGAGTGGTTTTGGCATTGTTGTAGGTAAGTTTACATTGAGCCCATTGGATGTGTTACAAGGGTTTAGTTTCTTCCTCCAAATGGGTTTCACACTGATTTTGGCTACCCTTGATGGTTTGGATGTGGGTTTGTTAGGAGATGTCATTGGTGAGGATGATTGTGATGATGATGGTTGATAATGTATTTATAGTGGAGGAAATGTTTAAATTAGGAATAATGAACATTTAAAGGATCAAATCCAAGAAATGTTTGTGAATTTAGGGAAACAGTAGCTAAGTCTAGAGGGTATTTGGTTAAAAGGAAGAAAAAAAAATACTATTTTACCCGTGTCAAGCTAGGCCGGTCCCCTTAAAATTAAGGGCGCCGCCCTTTATGAATTAAGGGGGGCCGCCTACAGACATTTCCTAGATTTCTCAAAAATTGATTTTTCTCAAAATTTTGTATGTGGGTTTTTGTTTTGGTGGTCAATTTGCAGCAAGTCTATCCTTTTATGGCAATTATGATTTTTAGCACTTAGCAATTAGGCATTTAACATTCTACATATATATGACAAGTTGTAGAACAAAGTTATTTCATATAATTTTGGCATATAATCATATGTGGATTAAAAACCAAAAGAGTGGAGCATATAAAATTGTAACTAGATATAATGCACAAAGAATTTTTCTTGACAAGAGGGTTAAGTTTTAAAAAAAACGAACCAAACTTTTGCGCAAATACTAGTGTGTGCCTAAGTGTGACAAATGTGGAGTAGCAATTATTTCGACACTAAGACAGGTAAAACCTAAGAAATAATCCAAATGCTCCTTGATTTAATTTTGCTCAACCAAGATTGTCGAAAATATATATTAGATTATATACTTTTGACAACAAGTAAGAGAACATTATGCATATATGAAAAATGTTTTTAGCATGTCTCAACAATATATGAAAATTGATTTTTTTTTTCCTAGTTGTGAGAAGGACTTTTTAGAAAATAATAGATTGGGACTATTGTATATGAGATATGCATTTAGATGGAAGAATTTGTAAAGGTTTGCTTATAGAATTTTCCCAATCTTGTGTTTTTATGTAAAATAGAATCCTAGATACAGAAAGAAAAAAAAATTCTGTCAGTGGGTGGTCCTCTTAAAGTCTGGGCGGTCCCTTTAAAATTAAGGGGGTCGCCCTTTATGAATTAAGGGGGCCACCACCTGTTTGAAAAAAAAAATTCTCAGATTTTTGACAAACAATTCTTATTTCTTTATTATGCTTAAAACTTAATCAATTTGTTCCATCATTCCTAGACCTAGACGTAAGTGGTTAAATGGCTCACGTTTAAGTGGTTTAGTTAGAATATCAGCTATGTTGTCTTCGGATGAGACCTTTTCTATGGAGATATTCCTTTTTTGAACATTATCGCAAAGGAAGTGATAGCGAATCTCAGTGTGTTTTGTTCATGAGTGTTGAACAAGATTCTTACTTAAGTCTATAGCCCCATTGTTATCACACATTATTGGAATGTCGTCTAACCTAACGCCATAGTCTATGAGAGCTTGTTTCATCCATAGAGCTTGTTGACATGTCTTTCTGGCGCTTACATATTCCGCTTCGGTTGTGGAGATGGCAAGAGCAGTTTGCTTCTTTGAAAACCAAGATGTTAGACAACATCCCATAAACGTGCAAACACCACTAGTGCTCTTGTGATCTACATAATCTCCCGCATGATCCGAATCCACATATACTATTATTTCTATGCCGGATCCCTTAGGATACCATAATCCTAAAAGCGTAGTGCCTTTAAAGTATCAGAAGATACGTTTAACCGCTTCTAGGTGAGAGGTTTTGGGATCCTCTTGAAAGCGTGCACAAAGGCAAACATTAAACATGATATCGGGTTTACTTGCCGTTAAGTATAATAAACTACCTATCATGCCTCTATATTTGGTATTATCTACGGACTTACCATCTTCGTCTCTCGTGAATTTGGTTTCCGTAGACATAGGGGCTTTTATTGGCTTAGAGTCTTCTAGTCCAAATTTCTTAAACATTTCCTTAATATATTTTGATTGATTAAAAAATATTCCATCATCTAATTGTTTTATTTGTAATGCTAAGAAAAAATATGGTTCCCCCATCATGCTCATTTCAAACTCATCATGCATGATCTTGGCAAAGTCATCACACATTTTTTGACAAGTTGATCCGAATATAATGTCATCAACATATATTTGGACAATAATGAGGTTGGATTCTTTCTTTTTAGTGAAGAGTGTGTTATCTACCATTCCCATAATAAGAAAGGTTTTTAGTCGATCGTACCAAGCTTTTGGGGCTTGTTTTAGACCATAAAGAACTTTCTTAAGTTTATAGACATAATTAGGTTTTGCGAAGTCAATTAATCTCGGAGGTTGTGCCACGTATATCTCCTCATTGATAAAACCGTTAAGGAATGCACTATTCACATCCATTTGGTATAACTTAAAGTCAAGTGCGCAAGCATAAGCTAAAAGTATTCTTATAGACTCTAGTCTAGCTACGGGTGCATATGTTTCGTCATAATCAATTCTTTCTTGTTGATTATAACCTTGGGCGACTAACCTAGCTTTGTTTCTAGTTACGATGCCATTTTCATCGAGTTTATTTACATATCATACCCTTTTCTGTTCTATAATGGTCATATCCATGGGATTTGGGACTAGTTTCCAAACATCATTTGTTTTAAATTGGTTTAGTTCCTCTTGCATGGCCATTACATAATTTTCATCTTTTAAAGTCTCATTTATATTTTTAGGTTCTATTGTTGAAATAAAGCAAAAGAAATTGTTTTTGTCTTGAAGCTTGCGGACCCTAAATGATTCTTTGATTTAGTTTACCAATTAACGTTTTCTAAGGGATGGTGTTTTTAGATTCTTTAATATTTACTATTTTGATCATTTTCTAATGAGAGGTCTTCAAGCTTTTGCCTATTAGGTTTTGTTTTACTAACACTTTATAGCTTCTCTTCGACTAGCTCATCATCTTCTAATGGTAATGTTTTAGGCGGGGGAGGAGTTTCATCTAAAGTTACATTCAACGACTCTTCAACTTTCATTGTTTGTTTGTTAAGTATTATGTAAGCTTTATTATTTTGCGAATATCCTAGGAAAACACCTTTGTATGACTTAGGGTCGAACTTGGTGAGGTAATCCTTTGTATTAAGAACAAAGCATTTACTTCCCGTGAACTACTCTAGATAAATAGTGTAAAGGTTTGGTTTCCTTACCTTCTTAACATTCTCGTATGGAGTTTTTTCCTTAAAATACGTCTAATGGAAACTCTATTTAATTATATATGTTTGATGTATCGACCGCCATTACACCAAATTTTTGAGTGGATGATTATGTTGATAAACTTGTTCTTACTCATTTCTTGTAGAGTGCGATTTTTTCTTTCTACTACCCCATTTGATTGTGGAGTACGAGGAGCGGGAGAAAAAAATTAATGAGATATCCCATTAAATCACAATAGTTTCCGAATTGTACTTCATTATCAAATTCCCGACCATGATCCGTTCTAATTGATACAATGGAACATCCTAATTTGTTTTGGATCATTTTGCTAAATACTTCGAATTTTTCGAAGGCCTCGGTTTTATTTGCTAAAAATGTAGTCCATGTGAATCGAGAATAGTCATCTATGATTACTAAGGTATAACGATTTCCTCCATAGCTTCGTATGGCGGAGGGCCAAACAAATCCATGTGAAGTAGTTCTAGGCATCTAGTTGTTGAAACTATATTTTTAGCCTTGTGACTTGTAGGAGGCTGTTTTCAATTTTTGCAGCATCACAGAAAGAATGTCAGTCGTTTTTTGTTTGGGATAGGTTTTTAACTAATCTTTAGATGCTAATGATTGAATTAATTGCATATTAGCGTGACCTAATCTCCTATGCCATTGTGTGGAGTTTTCGTCCAATGTTGCAAGGCATATTTTGTCTTCCGGTTTATTTTCTAGTTTCATTACATATATTCCTTCTTTTCTAATTCCTTTTCCTATAACTTTTTCGTCTTTGATTATTTTGCTAATGTGTTCGGGTAAAATATTTACTTTTGCATTTGTTATCACATATTTGACCTACACTAAGCAAGTTATTATGTTAAGTTATCACCGTGCTCACCATTTGCAATTAATTAAGGTAGTCTTGTGAAATCGTACCTGTTGCCTATGATTTTACGGCAAGTTTCTCCCAAAGATTAAGTTTTCCTCCGTTGTATGCTTTGTATGATGAGAGACTAACTTTCGATTACCGGTCATGGTGTTTTGAATCACCTATGTCTTTTAATCCATAATCGGGTTCCTAGTTTACTCCTAAGCATATTTCATCGGGCGCTTGAGCTACAAGGGCAAAGTTTCATCTTTAGTCTTTCTACTTCATCTTCTCCATTTGTCGCACTCTGCTCCTTCCAATAAATGTCTTTGATCGTTGTTCCTTTGGCGGCTTTGAACATTCTCGAATGAGGTGATTTGGATCAACATTAAAACATTTTCTTTCAACTTTTTACCATACCATCATTTCTACATTCTTTGAGATGTGGTTGTAGTCTTACAAAATCTTCCTCGTCTCTTTAGAAGATTCTCTAGAATTCTTTTATGGCCTTAGCATACTCTTATCTTTCACTATCGGAAGCTTGAGCTATCTTCATCACTTACTTCCCTTTTTTTTCCCATTAATCGCAAGAGATCTACTTTGTTCTTTCTTGCCTTTGACCATTTCGAAATCTTTCTTTATTACTTCTTCATAAACTTTCAAGTTTCCAATAAGTTCGTCAAGAGGTAAGGTTGTTAGATTCTTTGATTCTTCAATCGTCGTGACTTTCGCGCGCCATTTTAGATGTAATGCCCTAAGAAACTTCCTAACACAATTCTTGCTAGAAAAACCTTCATCAAGTGCTTTTAGACTAGTAATAATAGTGTTAAATTATAGCGAAGGGCAATTGTATCTGTAGGTTATTTCCTCTTTCGGAATCGTGAATTGTTCATATTGTTGAACAAGAAGTTCTATTTTGTTAGCTTTGACTTGATTATTACATTGATGAGTGATTAATAAAGTATCCCAAATTTCTTTTGCGGTTTGACATATAAAAATTCTTTCATATTCTTTACGTGGCAAAGCATTACAAATTACCATTTTAGCTTCATTATTTTTTGCAAGTTTCTTTTTAAGGTCATCATTTTGTTTATGAAAAGGTACAACTTCATCCTTTTTCGTTTCGGGATTATTTTGAATAGGAGGAAAATCACCATCGGTAATAACATGTAACACTCCCATTTTTACATATAGCAGCGAAAGCTAATCTGGGGTATTACTTCAAGGTACAATAGTCATAATCATAGAAAACGAATAAAAAAGAGACGTTTTTGAAAATCAAGTTATCATTCATTTATTCATCAGAGTTTTTACAAACGTAAAGTCCCAAAATCTAAAACATAAAGTTTGAATGATAACAATTTTTCCATCTTCAAGTCCATGCCACTCCGTGCCATAATTTGCTTAATTACCCGAGATAAAACATGCTAAAAAGTCAACACAAAGGTTGAGTGAAATTCATAGCTTTAAGTTAAATAGTTTGAATGCAAATTCGATATTGGGTTACGTTGTTATACACCCGTTATTTTTAAAACAATATTATTGCCATTAGCTCATGAATCCGAAGCCTTGTGATATATAATAATCACATGTTATAGCCCCAACGGGTGCCTTTGCCAAAACACCCACAGTTATATTCTAATGATGTGCAATTGGTTACCGATATTACTAGGTACACCAACGGGGAGTCCATCCCAAATAGATCTATTCACAATATTCGCGCTCACTTCGTAGAGTAATTAACAGTTCATGATGTTGGGAACTTAAAGGCAAAATAGTTACTTAGACAATAATAAATCAGGACAACATACAAAAAATAATTGCATTCATAGTTTATAGCATGTATCCCCCTCGCGGGTTTATAAAACATTTGAAAGATTGAAATGCGAGGCTATGAACTCACCTTAACAGTATAGGGAAATCTAATTGATAGCAAAGGTATATGAAATGAAAGTAACGGCTTCGTCACACGCAACTTGGGGTAATATGTCAAGTCTTAGTTTGATTGTACTCTATAACTTTGAGAAAGTTTTAATGGTATTTGATTGAATAATTATGGAAGTATTGCATCACTGTTTGGGCAATCATAATTCAGAGGCTACGCAGTATTGTTTGAGGAGTCAGGGCACTTTAAATCGCAAACCCAGCAAACTCGTCAGAACAAATACCCAAATGGTACCCCTCACATGAATTTCCCTAGTATCGTGATACGATAAGATTTTAATATTTATAAAATTATATTATTTTATATAGAATATGAAATTGACAACATATACCCTTGATTTCTAAACATTTGCAAAAGTAGTTCTTTTAATATATAAGGTATATATTAATTAATCCCTTGACTTTATAACTTGGCAAAACTTACCCTTGAAGTTATAAATTTATTAAAATGACATTTTCAGCCCTTGTACTTGATAATTTTAAAAAGTTACAATATATACCCCTATGCATGGAAATATTTACAAAATTAGTCCTAATTTGCATGCAAGTTATTTTTAACATTCCAAAAGATATTTCTAGGTTATAGCTTATTAATATAAGCTAAAATAAGATATTTAAATGTAACAAAAGTTCAAATTAACGATTCGTTAAGCCAGAAATCAAAACGGGTCGAATTAGGGTTTAATAATGAAAACGCGTAGGTTTTTAATTCAAATTCTTTCAAGACTTGATAAAAAGTTTAAAATAACATTATTTTAACTTATTAAGATAGATTATAACAATATTTAACCATATTAGCTTTTAGATTTAATAAAAATAAGAAATTAGGGTTTAGGGGTACGGTTTTGGATCAAAAAGAAAAAAACATGCATGGTTTTTAGTTTAAATTCTTCAAGAAATGAATTGAGCATGATCATAAGACATTAATAATTGTATAGGAGCAGGTTTGAAGATCATAGAACCTGGGTTTGAGCTTTAATGATCGAAAATGGGTCGAAAACACTTTGTACGCCTAGATTTGAGGTCTCGGGGCTTCAAGGCTTAGATTCTTCACTTGATTTTTGCACTTGGGACTTCTCAAGACCTCCTTGATCAGAACTTTGATTCCGTTGATGATTATAGAAGAAAGAATGATGGTGTGAGTTAGAATGAAGGGTGTTTACCCCTATTTATACTCGAAATCCCCTTGGAGGCCAAGGGAACTTAGTGGCCAAGTTAGGACTGGTATAGCATGACTAAGAGAGCCTATGGTGTGACATGGAAGGGCGATGGAGTGATTTATCAAGGCTAGGACTAGCTAGAAGGTGTTGGTTTGCTCTTGCGGTGCTGCGGGTAGAAAGAGAGACAAATAGGTGATGTGGAGCCTTGTCGACCAAGTTGGAAGCTTAGAGGTGCTTGTGAGCTGCTTGGTGATGAAGTAGGAGGGTCATGGAGGTAGGTGTTTGCTTGGTTGTATGTTAAAATGGGTCAAACAAGAGAAAAAGGTGTCGCGGGTTCGGCTAGGCACGGGTTAGGGTTTTTAAGCTTCAATTTCATGTACATTGGAGATATAAGGGTGGATTAAGGATTGTAAAGTTTATATTAAGAGTTTATAACCGTATTTGATTAGTGGTTCGAGTTCAAAATGGGTAAAAAAAGCAAAATGGGTCGCGGGTTAGAATTAGGGTTCGTTTAGGGTTTTCATGGTTTAATTCTTGTATAGTGATGATATAATGATGAAATATGAAATGTAGAGTTGTAAATTAAGTATCTACAACTTATTTGAGTAATGGTTTAGGTTTAAAACGGATAAAAGCAAAGAAACGGGTCAGGGTTTAGTGTTTAACTCGGGTTAGGGTTTCTTGGTTTGATTTTATGAAATCTTATGAAATCATAATGATTATAGAATGTAAATGAAGTGCATGATTTGATTGTACCTTGTACTTTATTAGTTTGTACAAGTTTCTTAGGAAAACAAAGGTAAAACGACTATTTTGAATATTATGCATTAATGACTTGTACATTGTGCTTTAAAGGACTTGTACCTTATTTTGGAGGGAAACTATATTTAAGATGTTATATTACTTGTACTTGTGCTTTAGTAGCTTGTACATTCACTTTAGATGTTAACTTTACATGGAATTAGGGTTTAGGCATAAACGATAACGATTTATGCTCATTTGGTATTAACGTTGAGAAAACTATGTTAAATAGGTATTGTTTATGATAAGATGGATAATAGATCATTGACTTGACATATTATGATGTTTGCTTGACATATTTATTGATAGAGATTGCATAGGTAGGTTGCGTGAGCTCGTTAACTTTAGTTATGCAAGTTTTATGTTGCATATTGAGATATTGGTAATGCAAGTAAAGTAATAAAGCGAAAAATTTCCCTGAAAAAGGTGGTTCAGATATAATAGATAGATATTACATTGCATCTAACTTAATAGATGGATATTTACATTGATGAAAATTGCGGATTGTTATATAACATGCCAAAGATCTAGATCTTTTGATTTCACATAAGTTTCGAATCTATTTTTCCAATAAATAAATCCATCCCTTTCAAGTAGTGGTGGTCTTTGCATAGATTGCCCTTCTAAATATTTTTCCGATTCCATAGATCGATTCAAGTTTTAAAATACAATTTTCTTTAAAACTCTTATTTAACGTGGCTCTTGATACCAATTGTGAAAAACTAGAAGGGGGGTTGAATAGTTTACCGCTTTTTTAATTTAAGGTTTTAAAGTGTTTGTAAAAAATTCTAGATTCGAATTTATGTGAATTCAACACTTGCACAATATGAACAATATACTTATCTAGACAATTAATATGATAGTATGAGAAAATAATGTAAGACAAGAGATAAGAGTAATAACAATTAAACCACAACGCGAGGATTTATAGTGGTTCGGTAACAAAGCACCTCTTCGCCCTACTTTACTCCCCGAGCACCTAACTCGAGAGTTTTCTTCACTATGTCAACAAGCTCCCTTATGGCGGAGAAAACCGTACACAACGTTGCTTACACCGATTTACAACACAAAGCTAAATGTCGAGTTCTAATCTTAGCTAGAACCAATCTATCACAACACAACTTCACAACTTATTCACGACTTCACAACTTCACGACTTCTTCACAACTTCAAGACTTTACTTCACCACACTACTTATAGCACAACTATCTAACACTACTTGGTAAGATCACCACTATCTAACTATACTTACAAAGATCACCAAGATCTATCTACTACACAACTTTACAAGGTTTACAAATGATTTACAAGTTATGATATGGATGCAATAAGATTGCAATAACACACAAAGGTGTAATACTTCTTCACTTGATGATGGAAGTATTCTTCTCTTACACTTAAGGAATTGAGCTTGGATCACGTGGAAACAAAGCTTTATGATTAAATGATTAAAGGATTTAATGAGATGTGTGGGCTATTTTAGAACAGAAAGAATGAGTGCAAAAGGTAAGAAAATAGTGGGGAAACGTCCAGTATTTATAGGACAAACTAAGGGAGCGTCTACCTATGGGCGGTCCCCTTAAATAGGTGGGCGGTCCCCTTAAAATTAAGGGGGCTGTCCTAGACTAGGGGCATCACAGTTTGTCTTTTGTGTAGGGGAAATTTTCTAGAACTTTTCTAGCCATTTTAGGTCCGAAAATTTGAATTTCAAAATGTTTATTTTGAATAAAATATTTCTTTTAAATGTAGAAAATGTTTTGGGAAGTTTATAAAAATGTTTACAATATTTTATAAAAGTGTGAGGTTGAATAAAAAATTTCTTTGATCATAAAATGCATTAAGCATTTATTTATTCATACCTTTAAGTGATATAATTTTTGAAAATGAAAATTTACTACTAATTACTTGTTTACGTTTAATTTTACATTGAACGTTTTTATATTTTGTGATTATTAAAACGTAAAGATGTGAAAAATATTAATAATGTTTTTAGGCATTATTTCTATCAACACAAGTTATAAGAGGAGGTAATGCAATTGCAGACAACTATGTCAACGATGCGAATGTTAAAACAGTGATGGAATCTGTATACGCAAGAGGTGAAGAGGATTTTGCAATTTAACAGACACTAGAACCAGGTTCAAAAATCAAAAGATCATATTTCGATTTTGTTAGATCGTTTTACTGAATAGATCTTAACCTTCAACTTGCAAAGAGTTTGCTTCTTTAGAAAATTCTAAAGCAGCAATAATGAAACACTGAGTAAACACTATTGATTATGCGGAATCTAATCAATAATACTAAGAAGAACAATATTGAATATCACAAAAGAACTTTTATATTAAACCTTGAATCTGACTAGGTTACAGATTACAAGCTATGATTACTATTCGATCTCTATGATTTGTGTAGAACTATATCTACTAACTATGCCTAGGGTTCCTTTTATAGACTAAGAAAACCCTAATGGGCTTTACAAAACTCGTACAAAGATCATGCATATCCTTTCCTAAGATATCTCATGCATATCTCATAAACGGTACTAACTATTATATACTAACGGTACTAACTAACTGATGAGTACTTAACACTTTGTATTGTCAGTACTAATTACAACTAGCGGTACTAAGTAATATAACTAGCGGTACTAAGTCAGGAATGCATAATTCCTAACAATCCTTCCCTAAACATGATTGTTGAACTTGTTTAACTTCATGTTTCTTCAGTTTAAATATCTTGAACTCTTGGAGGATGTATCCAAACACTCTGACAAATCTTGATCTTGATCTTTGTTAATTTTGACATCTTCAGCTATCCATCTTTATCAGCAACAACAACATCAACATCCAACTAAGTTGGCTTTGTTGTTTTTGGCAAACGACCATCCATTAACGGATTTGATATTCCTTTACCAGTAGCTGTTTGCTCTGGGATAGCCAATTCTTCATTGTAAACAACAAGGTGAATTGATAACCTTATAGTTTTGAATAAACTATCAACTATCAACGGATTTAATTTGTCTTTGCCAAAAGCTGTTTGCTTTTGGACTAGCCAACTCTTTACTATGAAGCAAGGTGAGTTAAGAACCCTACAATTTTTGGTAAATTGTCAACCATAAACGGATTTGAGAAGTCTTTACCACAAGCCGTTTGCTTATGGACTAGCCAGTTCTTATGCCTGTTAAGCATGGTGAACTGATGACCATTTGTTGTGTGGTGGTTAGCCAACACCCAAACCCTTCTTATTTCCATTCTCAACATTACTCCTTATTAAGCTATTGCTTAATGAATCTTTCCAATTGTAGTGCAGCAGTACTTTCCTTTTCAACCTCCCATCCTAAATCAATCATTTGTTGCAATAATTCCTTGGAGAGAGGATACCTTCTTTCAACTAGCATGTAGATGATTGTCCCATCCTTAAGTTCTAGTATGCAAACTCCACAAGTTTCATACAGTCTTCATCTGACAATCTCCCATTCTTGTTGATTGTTCCAGAAATCATCTTGATCATTTTCTTTTGTTGAGGATTCTATCATAATCTTCAAGTCTCCCCAAAGAATCAACTTAATATCTTTTGGTGTGATTTCTGAGTACTGCTTCATCACCAAGTCATATAAATGAAACTAATCATGTCTATAAAAAATGTGTAGTACATCCATTAGATAGTTAAATGCCCTGAAGTGCCCATTAACTCTGTAGACAACAAGGTAATTCCCATATGGTGATGAAACCTTGTGCAACCTAGCAATAAAATATTTTATCTCTAAAATTTCACTATCTATGGTACCCTCAAATGTAACAATCCTTAAACATTTTCTGTATTCATCATCACTATCATCATCTGGTCGTGGTCTTGGCCTTTTCCTAGCAATCATCTTCACATGACCACTCTTTCTTTTCTTTGTACCTATCTCTGTCACTTCTTGTTCAGCAGGTACCTTTGATGTGTCTTCTTCCCTTGGAGTTTCATTGGCAACCCTCTTTTTTAATCTCTTCTTTTCAGGGTCTTTATTCAACTCCTTAATCTGTCTCTCATCCTCAGCAGATCCAATAGCAACAAAGTTCTGATTTTGCCTCTTTAATCTTTCATATAAAACCTGTATTTCTTCAAAGGTTTTTGTCTTCAACTCAGAATGCTTCTTTCCACCAACATGCTTCAAATAGGTCATCATTTGGTTTCTCAGCTGATTTCTTGTATGTGGTTTATTTCGGATAGCTTCAGACCTTTGTTGAGCAAGAAATTTCCTTTGTGCAGCAATGGTGTCATGAAGAAATTTTGCTCTTTGTTCAATGGTAAACTTCTCTCTTTCTTCCTTTTGAAGCTCCTCAGCAAGAATCTTGTCTGCATTTATTCTTGCCTGTATGAAATCATACTCATTAGTGAGAGCAACCTTAGTAGCTTCTTCTTCAGCTAACCTTTTCTTTTCCTCTTCAGCTTCCCATTCTTCTTGAACCTTTCTGGCCACCTCTTCATCCTTAGCAAGCATTTTAAACTTCTTTTCAGCTTCAGTGATATCATCTGATTCAGTATCAGATTCACCTTCTTCATCAATCATCTTTTTGCCTTTATCTTTTGGATCAATCTTGGGAAGAGGCTTCAATGTTAACACAGATCTTGTTGAAGTAGGCCTTGGTCTCTCAGTATCTTCAACATTCCTAATCTCTACTCCTTTTTCCTTTTCCTTCTGTTTATTCTGACTCATTGTGATGAGAACTTGTGCAATGGTCTCATCATCACCAAATATTGTTGGAGTAGGTGTTGAAGTTGTTGTTGGAGCTGTTTGAGTAGCACTTTTCCCTTCATTTTGATCAGCAGTACCTTCACCTTGTCTATCGGTACTAACTTTTGTACTGTCGGTACCTCCATCTTGCTTGTCAGTACCTTCATTTCTCTTGTCGGTACCTTCATTTGGCTTGACAGTACTAACAGGAGCTTCAGTACTTACTTCCTTATCTGCACTTTCCTTCTCTTCTAACACCACAGAGCTTGTCCTCCCCTCATCTTGAGCATCCTCAGTCTCCATATAGTCTATTGTATCATCATCAAGATCATTAAAAGCTGGATCTTTATGCACACATGGTTCACCCTTGTGGTTCACCCTTGAAAGATTTGACAGATTTCCTCCCCTGTTTGGATACATACTCCTCGTGTACCCCCTTTTTCTTCAGAGAAGTCTTCCTTGCCAATCTTGTCTTCATCTAGGCTTTGTGATGTGTGATAAGTGGTTTGACTCCTTTCTTTAGCTTCTTGACCTGAGCCTTCAAAGCCTTAATTTCTTTAGCCTGAGCTGTGACCTATTTGCATAAAGACACACAAAGGTCATATACACTTTGGAGTGTCAGACCATCCTCATTCCCTGATAGGGATGCATCATTGGATGACTGACCCTTTTTATCATGAACCGTTAAATACCTGCTGGGTATACGCTAGTGTTATGGATAGATCTATCGGGACTGACCATCCCCGTCTGGGCTGTGGTTTCTAGTTGACCATTGACGCATTTAACATTTGAAGAAAATTCGTAGGGTGTTTGGCAGCATCTGTATTGAGAAAATTCATAGGATGTTTTTGTAACATCTGTATCCGTGTTGGGGCACAAAC
Source organism: Tanacetum coccineum (assembly GCA_026074375.1). Classification (NCBI taxonomy): domain Eukaryota; kingdom Viridiplantae; phylum Streptophyta; class Magnoliopsida; order Asterales; family Asteraceae; genus Tanacetum; species Tanacetum coccineum. The sequence goes on along the minus strand of BQNB010015079.1, from coordinate 38,297 downwards.
CTCGGGTACTGGTTTGATTACAGTTTATTACGTTAATGTTCGGTGTCATGAGCTTAGGGCAATAATACAAAGTGTTGGACTATCGAATGTGTTTCATAGTCTACTATTACTTAAATCTTGTGGTCCACGCTATTTCCTGATAAACCTATGAATTCACTCAACAATTTTGTTGACGTTTTAGCATGTTTTAATCTCAGGTGCTGAGGTATAAGCTTGGATGGGAGCCGTGACGGATATCTATTAGAGGGACTCTGATTTCTTAAATTCAATGAAACTTTTGTCTTATAAAATCTTAATGTCTTTTTAACAAAACTATGGGACCTAACGTGAAAACTCTGATCTTTTGTAATGACATCGAATGAAACTTATTTTTAACGTCCATTTAAGGTCGTTTTCTATATCTTGATTTTCGTACTTTGACGTAGCACCCCATTAGTAAAATCTCATCTAAACACCAATACATAATCACTTTCAATAGGTGCATCCAAACACCCTCTTATATAGACAAGACAGTCAAATATAGATCATACGCAATCTGCAACAGAAACATAATATTACCACATGAATGGTATCATATGCCAAAAAATAATACATAAGTAGTACCTATAAAAATACATTTAGTCCTAAAAAGATATATAACAAACATCATAAAAATGTCAAACAAGTAACATTTTCCTACATAAAAGAAATAAGATTTTGATTTTATCATGCATTATACACTTAATTAATTATTGTAAAGATCATAATATTATGTGAAAATTAGAAGCATATGTATATTATATATATGGTACATTAGCACGCCTCATCATATGAACCAAATACCAAACTTAAAACCATCGATGCAGCACACATATTACATATATATGGTACATGAATATTAACTCAAAGAAAATTCCGCACCTGTAAGAGACCCAAATGGATATCTGCAGTGCTTGCTCCTGCAGTTCTTTGAGATCCATAGAAATGCACCTTTGTGCATACAAAGTAAAAATCGTATTTACTTAAAAATCGCATTGCCATCATTGATATATTTGGTATTTGGCATCTGGGATTCAAGGAACCAATCCTTATTGGCCTCTTTATCAAAATGTAATATGGTTACAAAAAGAATAATCGCAGATATGATAGAACAACAAACTAATAACAAAATCTTTATACCTTGATTGAATCGGTTATTTAATCTTTTTTATGTAGGATCTTTGATGATGAAATTGTATATTGATTCAGGATGATCATTTGTGTGCTGTGTTTTTATGATGTTATTTCATCGGATTGTTGCGTCAATCGCCAGCGATTTGTTTCAATTGTTTTTTTAGGGTTTTTGTTTTTGTGGGTTGCTTTGATGATGAAAAGCAAGTTGGTTATCGATAAAGCAAGACCAAAACAAGTAGGGCACTTCATCAAACAGGTAGCGTGCATTAATGAAACGTAATTAAATTCCCTTCAAACATTTTATCCAAAACTTGGTGCGCATATACTAATACTACTTAACAAAACAAGTGATGCATTTCATCAAACAGGTGGTATGCATAGGTATACGATAAACCCAAACCTAAAACGTAACCAAATTACGACCAAGCATTTCATGACTTCATAAAACTGGTAATGTGCATATCTAATACCGAGAATATGAAACCAAAACAAGTACGTCATTTCAACAAACATGTGGTGTACAGATCTATAACGATAAAAACAAAACCACATAACAAAAAGAGCAGTGGCATCTCATCAAACAGTTGGTATGCATTGCTATATCGAAAAAACCGCAACCAAAACAACTACAACATTTCATCAAACACGTGGCGTGGATAAACAATATCTCATTCAATCATTCTAGCAAACAATTGGTAAGCATAGCTAAATTGACAAAACCTAACTAAGTTCGGATCAAGCATCAATACAGCATAACGGAATTTTATTCAAGCAAAAAGTTGTATCGACAAAACGAAACCTAAACAACTGGGGCATTTCATCAAACAGTTAGTGAACAATCAAAATATAAATTCACTAAATTTCATTCAAACATTTAATCAGTTTACATAGCTATATTGACAAAACGTAACACAAACATTTCATCATACATGTGCCGCGCATAACTAAATCCACCAAAATCTCACTTAACGTATTTCATCCATAGATAGCCATATCTATAAAACAAAACCTAAACAACAGAGGCATTTCATATAACTAAATTTTGATCAAGCATTTCATCGGTGCGCATATGATAAAACTAAACCTAGACAACTAAAGCATTTCATCAAACGCATATCTAACTCGAAACCTAAACAGCTGAGGCATTTCATCGCTAAACGTAACTAAATTTTGATCAAGCATTTCATCAAACAGGTGGTGCGCACATCAATATCGATAAAACGAAACCTAATTAGCTGAGGCATTTCATCAAACACTTGGGGCGCATAACTAATATCACAATTAATAAAATAAATAATTACCCAGTTCCATTATCAATAACAACAGCAGGACGAGAAGTAGAAGGATCCATTATTATTATAACGAGAAATTGAAAAATGGATCTGCAATTGAGATCCGAAATAGGGTTTTTTAACTGATGACCAAATTCTGATGATCATAACGTTGATCGTAAGTGAAAATAACTGTTTAACCAATTCATTTTTTTTATTGATTTTATGAGTGTAAAAAAAGTGTGATTAATTAATGTAATGATTCTGTGATCGGGTTGGGTTTAGGTCCGATTAGACTAACCAGGAAGTATCCACTAATTTTGTTTAAAATTTTATTTTATTTTTACAAGAGTTAACTATATTTTTTGTCCTTGTGGTTGTCAGATATAACGGTTTTAGTTCAATAGTTTAAAATGTAACAGATCTTGTCCATTTTTGGTAAAACGTAACACTTTTGGTCCACTTTTGGTCCTTGTGGTTTGTCGGGTATAACGGGTTTAATCCAAAAATGAACCAAAAGTGTTACAGGTTAACCAAAATTGAACGAGATCTGTTGCATTTTAAACTATTAGACTGAAACCGTTATATCCGACAAACCAAAAGGACCAAAAATGTAGTTAACTCTTTTTACAATCTACCTACTATATAAAAGAAGGTTTATAAGAACTCATCTTGAAGCAAAAATCTTTAACAAAATGCCACATGTCCCAAATAAAATAATCAACGTCTCCCCTTCAATCTCTCCTTCAGCATTTACTCCCTCCCAAAACAACCCACAAAAACAAAAACCCTAAAAAAACAATTAAAACAAATCGCCGGCGATTGACGCAACAATCCGATGAAATAACATCATAAAAACACAGCACACAAATGATCATCTTGAATCAATATATAATTTCATCATCAAAGATCCTACATAAAAAAGATTAAATAACCGATTCAATCAAGGTATAAAGATTTTGTTATTAGTTTGTTGTTCTATCATATCTACGATTATTCTTTTTGTAACCATATTACATTTTGATAAAGAGGCCAATAAGGATTGGTTCCTTGAATCCCAGATGCCAAATACCAAATATATCAATGATGGCAATACGATTTTTAAGTAAATACGATTTTTACTTTGTATGCACAGAGGTGCATTTCTATGGATCTCAAAGAACTGCAGGAGCAAGCACTGCAGATATCCATTTGGGTCTCTTACAGGTGCGGAATTTTCTTTGAGTTAATATTCATGTACCATATATATGTAATATGTGTGTTGCATCGATGGTTTTAAGTTTGGTATTTGGTTCATATGATGAGGCGTGCTAATGTACCATATATATAATATACATATGCTTCTAATTTTCACATAATATTATGATCTTTACAATAATTAATTAAGTGTATAATGCATGATAAAATCAAAATCTTATTTCTTTTATGTAGGAAAATGTTATTTGTTTGACATTTTTATGATGTTTGTTATATATCTTTTTAGGACTAAATGTATTTTTATAGGTACTGACTTTATGTATTATTTTTTTGGCATATGATACCATTCATGTGGTAATATTATGTTTCTGTTGCAGATTGCGTATGATCTATATTTGACTGTCTTGTCTATATAAGAGGGTGTTTGGATGCACCTATTGAAAGTGATTATGTATTGGTGTTTAGATGAGATTTTACTAATGGGGTGCTACGTCAAAGTACGAAAATCAAGATATAGAAAACGACCTTAAATGGACGTTAAAAATAAGTTTCATTCGATGTCATTACAAAAGATCAGAGTTTTCACGTTAGGTCCCATAGTTTTGTTAAAAAGACATTAAGATTTTATAAGACAAAAGTTTCATTGAATTTAAGAAATCAGAATCCCCTCAATTAGACTTCGTCACGGCTCCCATCCAACTTAAACCTCACACCTGAGATTAAAACATGCTAAAACGTCAACAAAATTGTTGAGTGAATTCATAGGTTTATCAGGAAATAGCGTGGACCACAAGATTTAAGTAATAGTAGACTATGAAACACATTCGATAGTCCAACACTTTGTATTATTGCCCTAAGCTCATGACACCGAACATTAACGTAATAAACTGTAATCAAACCAGTACTCGAGGTTTGTGCCCCAACACGAATACAGATGTTACAAAAACATCCTACGAATTTTCTCAATACAGATGCTGCCAAACACCCTACGAATTTTCTTCAAATGTTAAATGCGTCAATGGTCAACTAGAAACCACAGCCCAGACGGGGATGGTCAGTCCCGATAGATCTATCCATAACACTAGCGTATACCCAGCAGGTATTTAACGGTTCATGAGATTTTACTAATGGGGTGCTACGTCAAAGTACGAAAATCAAGATATAGAAAACAACCTTATATCCACCAGAACCCTCTGGAATAGAATCAGGAATATAAGGAGTGGGTGAAGGTCTGGAAGATGGGTCAGGCTGTATCTCAGGTTGGTCTTCACTTGGGTGAGGAGGAGAGGGTATGGGTTGGGAGTCAGATGGTCTTTTTGAAGCCTCACCCTCATCCTCTGTTTGTTGAACCAACATGGAATCAAATAAAGGTGTATCCTTCCCTGAAAAATTCTTACTGTTTTTAACCATAAATGTCAAGACCTTTTTAGTTAGGGTTGGGACTGGAAAATGGTCCAAGGGGACAGGTACATCTTTTAACTGATTGCTCAAAAAGATTTGTAAAAATCTTAGATACATTACAAACTTCTTAGATGCATCCAAGTGTCGTATCATGCCACCAAAATTAATTTTGAAAATTGTATTTCTGATTAGTGACTAAACAAATTACAGCTGTGGGAATATGATCCCAAGAGGTGCTTTTAGAACTAATACAATGATTCATGGTATGAAAAAGAAATTTCCATTGGGGTGAAAAGAGGGCTTTGTTAAAAGTTAAAGTATTCAGGTCTCCCTCATACTCCATAAGCTGAATAGTGTCAAATATAGCCTCTGAGATAGTCACAGGCTTGCCAGCAACTATGGCATCTATATAACTAATGTTGTTGACTGTTCTAGACTTAGCAGTCGTCCAAAACTGTTCAACAAACGAAGTTGAGACTATGGGACTTACAGTGAGTGCATAATAAATTGAATTGCGTGTGAGAAAGTCCATAATCTGGTGAAACTCTGTATTCCCATCCATCTTTTCCAAATAGGTCACCATATTATGCTTAGAACAGAATTCCAAACTAGCCATCGTTGATTTGATTTTGGTAATCGTCGGTGATGAAGAATTAGGGTTTGTCAATTAAAATCGATTAAGAGAGCGAAGAAGGATCAATTGTGTAATTGAGATGGGTATTTATAGTAGTAGCATCCCTAATGACGAAGAAACCGCCAAAAATTACACTCCAGACCCCTACCGGTATTTTGTCTAACGGCTTTATAGCGGGTCAAACTTTGCCTGTCGGTACTAACTTTAAGCTTGTCGGTACTAACTTTTGTTAACCAAAAATCGAACAAGTTTGACTACAAACACTCTGCAGTACCATCCATATCTCTCTCTAATGACTCTCTAGATCCCAAATAACTGAATGAAAGACATCACCATTGACAAAATCTGTCTGCTCACATAACATTCTATACAAACTGTATACCAAATCATCTTGCCTCCCCTCAATTTGTAGCTACAGATTTAATAATCCAATGCTAACAACTAAAAAGTTAAATCTTGTGACATCAAATCCTTTGGTAAGAAGGTCTGCAACATTAGAATCTGTGTGAATCTTGATAACCTCTATCAGTCTCTTCTCATAATAGTCTCTTATAAAATGGAAACAAATCTCAATATGCTTGGTCCTTGAATGAGCAACAGGATTCTTGATAACACTTATAGTGCTCTCATTATCAATATGGATTTTGGTGTTCATGAAATTGAAACCATAATCCATCATCTGATTTTGTATCCATAATACTTGCCCACAACAGTTAGCAGCTGCAACATATTCTGCCTCAATAGTATAATTTGCCACAATAGTCTGCTTCTTGCATTGCCAAGATATCAATCTTCTACCAAGAAATTGACATCCACCTGTTGTTGATTTTCTGTCAAGGCTGGCTCCTCCATAATCACTATCTGAGTAAGCTTCAAGTTCAAAAGGTGAATCCCTAGGATACCATAAACCTAATTTGGGTTGATGTTTGAGGTACCTAAAAATCCTTTTTACTGCATTTAAGTGTGAGGCTTTTGGAGTGACTTGAAATCTAGCACAGGCACAAACAGCAAACATGATGTCTGGCCTTGATGCAGTCAAATACATTAGAGAGCCAATCATAGACCTGTAGACATGTACATCTACATCTACACCATCTTCATCCTTGACCAGTGGTTTATTAGACTCAATAGGAGTAGTAGCTGTTCTGATGGACAAAAAATCAAACTTCTTTAAGATGTCAGCTACATACTTATCCTGACTAATAAAGATTCCATCAGGTTGTTGCTTCACTTGAAGTCCCAAAAAGAAAGTGAGTTCACCCATGGAGCTCATTTGGAATCTTTTGTGCATACAGTCTTCAAACTCTGTACACATAGACTTCTTTGTAGAACCAAAAATAATGTCATCCACATACACTTGGACTAACATAATGTCACTCTTTTTCTTCTTGATAAACAATGTTTTGTCTATGGTACCTCTTCTGAAACCATTTTCCATCAGAAAAGAAGAAAGTGTCTCATACCAAGCTCTAGGAGCTTGATGTAGACCATAAAGAGCTTTGATCACCTTATAGACTTTGTTTGGATGAGCAGGATCAACAAAGCCTGGAGGTTGATGAACATACACCTCTTCTTCAATAGTGCCATAGAGAAATGCACTTTTAACATCCATTTGGTAGACATTAAATCCCATGTATGATGCAAATGCTAAAAATAACCTAATTCCCTCAATTCTGGCAATAGGTGCAAAAACCTCATCATAATCTATACCTTCCTCCTGTTTAAACCCTTGTGCTACAATCCGTGCTTTATTTTTCACAACAATACTTCTCTTATCCCTCTTATTCTTGAAGACCTACTTTGTGCCAATTACCTTTTTCCCATATGGCAAATTAACAAGTACCCAAACCTTCTGTAGTTTGAACTGAAGCAATTCCTCTTACATTGCTTTAACCCAGCTTTCATCTTGTAAGGCTTGTGATATAGTCTTGGGTTCTTCTTGAGAGAGAAAACATGCAAACAAGCAGTTCTGATGATCCTTATGATTTGTTTTGTTCTGTTTGTAAATATAACTTACCAAGGCTTGTTGTGCTGAAGAAGCCTTTTAAATCTTCCCTCTTGTTTGAACTACTGATGTAGGATCTCCTAGAATTTGTCCTTTTGGATGATCCTTATGAATTCTGAGTGTGGGAATAGGACTGACAACAATGGTGTTATCCATGTTGTTGAAATCAGCCATTACACCCACATCTTCATCATCATCATAAGCTCTATTGAATATTCCATCATTTGGAAGAGTATCAGAAGCGTCTTCTAAGTTAGGCATATTTGGATCAATGGGTAAATCAGCATTAGGGAGAGTAGATGCATCAATAGGTATTTTTCCTCCAAGATAGACAAATGATGATTCACCAGCATTTGCACCTGTGGAAGTACTAGCAGCACTAACATATGGTGTGTTAGACCTATCAGTACTAACAAATGGCCTATCAGTACTAACAGATTGCCTATCAGTACTAAGTTTGTTAGTACTTATAGCTTGAGCTATCTTCTTTTGAGATGCAATTCTCTTCTTTTCTTCTTCAAAGGCTTGTATTGAAACATCATCCATAGCTTTAGCAGCCAATTCTTGAGTAACCATCTTTTCAAGTTCATCTTGCAAGTCTTGTTCACTTTCCTTGTTAGCAGCATCTTTTGAATCTTGTACATCATTGTCTTTCGGAGAACTTTCAGAAGGTTTTTCATGTGCAGCTGGAGCAACTTGGAATCCTTGTCCTATGAGGTTGTAGTGGAAGCAGTACGTATTCCTGAGTAGGTCCTTTATCTTTTCCTGATGAACCTGCAACATAAGAATCTTGTGTACCTGCATCCACATTAACCTGATTTTCTACACTAACAGGAATATAATTCATTGAATTGGTGAGAAAATCAAGATCAAACATCCAATTAGGACCAGTTCCTGTCACATTTGGTTGATCTTCAAGAAAATTGATGTGCAGATTCTCTTCTACCCTTTTGGTCCTTTTGTTGTATACTCTAAAGGCTTTACTAGAGGTAGAGTATCCAAGCAAATAACCTTCATCAGATTTCCCATCAAATTTGCCCAAGGAATCTAAGGTGTTCAAAATAGTCAAGGGGCACCCAAAAGGTCTCATAAAACTAATACTAGGTGATTTACCTATTAATAGTTCATAAGGTGTCTTATTTTGAGGTTTGGTCACTAATACCCTATTCAGTACATAGCAAGCAGTATTAACTGCCTCTGCCCAAAATGGGATAGGTAAAAGTGAGTCTGCTAACATAGTTCTAGCTGCCTCAATTAGGGTCCTGTTTTTCCTTTCTGCAACACCATTCTGCTGTGGAGTTCTAGCTACACTAAACTCCCTTTTGATTCCTTTCTTAGCACAGAATTCATTCATAGCATGGTTCTTAAACTCTGTCCCATTATCACATCTAATGATTTTAACATTATGATTCAATTGTTTTTCTAAGCCTATGATAAGATTACAAAGGATTTCAGATGTTTCATCCTTGGTAGCTAAGAAAAATACCCAACTAAATCTGCTGAAATCATCAGTCACAACCAAGCAGTACCTTTTCTTGTTGATGCTTTCTACAGAGACAGGTCCAAATAAGTCCATATGAAGTAATTCTAGGGGCTTTCTGATGATTCTATCTAACTTGGCCTTACAGGAGGCCTTGTGAGTTGAAAGAAACACAAGACAAAGAAGACAAAGATGCATAGTACGTTCTTTTTCTTCCCAAATAAAGGCTTATGTAAACAGCCATATGAGGCAAAGTATTTGTTTTTTTTTAGTTTTAAAAAGTAGAATTTAAGTTTTAAGTAAGTTTAGAGCTTTTTAGTTTGTTGTATTTTCAGTTTAAAGTATTTGTACTTAAAATTCAGTTTGATGAAATGAAGTTAAGTTTGTGTTGATTGTGTTCTAAAAAGCTTTCTTACTTCTTTAATTTAACCTATCATTGCACTTCTTTTGTTTTTAAAACACTTTAAAGAAAACTTAAGAAAAAGGGCAAGTGTTACTGTTGGATTGAAAAGCTAAGGAAGAATGAGCTATAATGGATGGCTTATTGGGATCATAGCTTAGTTTAGCTTAAATATAAGTTGGGTAGGTTTAGAGCTTATTTAAGTCTTCACAAAAATCCTTTTTGTGAAAAGGATTTAAGGTACTTTACTTTTAAATTTTGCTTATTTACTGTAGCAATAAGCTTACTTAGCTTATTGTTAGCTTATTACTGTTATTGTACCTATTAATGCTTGTTTATGCTTGTTTAAGCTTGTCATTTCATTTTTATGCAATTTTAGATTAAACTGCCATAATTAGTCATTTCTGTCCTAGCTTATTTTTACTTTAAAAGAGCTTATTTGTTTTTCTTTTTGTCTTTTATATAACTTAAATAGCTTAGGTATCCTTAATACTTCAAAAACTTTAGTCTAAAACATGTTTTATAGATTTTTAAAACCACTTTCAAAAGTTAAGGGGGTGTTTGGGATAACCATCAAAACGGGTCAAAATGGTTACAACTTTGGGTTAAGGTAATTTGGTTAACTTTAGTTTGATCTTTTAAGCCAATTTAAACTGTTTTCAAAAGTTTTAAGTTTTTAAAATAGTTTTCCAAGGATTTTCTAAACCAACTTTTCAAACTGCCATTTTTGGAAAAAAGCCACAAGTGCTTATATTCATAAGCACTTGGGAGTTTTAGTTTAAGTATCAAATAGGAGTGCTTTGTATGTTTTAAAAAGGCTGTCAAAACAACCTTTGTCTTTTGACTTTGGTGAGTCAAGGTGCACAAAATCCTTTTGTAGCAATTTTAAAAAAATCACTATCTCTTTTTCACAATTAAAAATCAGCACTCTAAAATGATTTTTAAAAGCTGAAAATTGTTGCATAACTCCAAAAGCTAGGGTAGTTTATCTGTTTTTAGTTAACTTTGCAATTTGAGCTTATTTGACAGCTTATTATTAGCTGTCAAATAAGCCACCTAAGTTAAGCTTAAATCTCCCCTGGTGCAAAGGGGAGATTTTAAGCTCCTTGTTCTTCGAATTGTTGTGTTATTAAGCCCAATCTTTTTGCTTATTTCAAGAGTCTAAAAGCTCTTGTATAAGACTCTTGATTTTCAGACCTTAGGAAGGCCATTAGTGTGCTTATTTTTAAGCCCAAACTAGGCACTTTGACTGTTTTAGCCTACTTAGGTGTAGGGATTGCTTATCCTTCTTCCCTGGCTTATTGAGCTTTTCTCATAAGCTCATTATTGTTCCTTTTAGTTTTTTTAGTTAGTTTTTTGCTTATTCCCTTTTTGCTAGCTTATTTTAGTCCAATAGGTTAGCCCTAGCTTATTTAGAAGTTCACAACTTGTGCATTTAAGTTTTAAGCTTAATTATAGTTTCTGTCACAATAAGCTGTTTTCAACAGCTTATTTAGCTTAGCTTTTCTTTTTTTTTTAGCTTACCTAGGTTAGTTGAGACCTCTTAGCTTATTTTTAGTAATTGGCTTAGCTTATACGACCCCCAAGTCCAAAAAGACTTAGCTTTTTAGCTTTAAAGCCTTTTATTTATTCTGTCAACTTAAGCAGAATTTTTCAGCTTATTTAGAGCTTTCTCAAAAAAGGTGTAGAAGACAAAGTTGTTAAGCCCCACGAGCTTTAACCAACTTTGGTCTTCTTTTGTTATTCGAAAAAAAAAAAGGGGGAAGACAAGAAGTCCGGGTGAGCAAGACTCGAACCCGTGACCTCTCGATACATCCCCCTTTCTTACACACACTTATACCGCTGCGCCCTTGGGACTTTCCTGTCATAGTCCCAAGGGCTTGTGTATTTATACACAAACAGCCTCTTTAAGCTTATAAGCTGCTCAAGCTTATTTCGGGGCTTATTCTTTGAGCTTATGTTTGTTTCTTATTTTTCCTAGGATTATCTTAGTGTCTAGTATTTTCACTAAAATTTTCAGAATTTTTCGTAATCATTTACTATTTTTTATAATTTAATTTAGTTTAAACTTTTAAAAATTCATAAAAAATACAAAAATTACCAAAAAAATATTTTTCTTTTTTAGAAAATTTTATTTTGTCATATAGTTTGTAGGAAAATTTTAAAACTTTTCGAAAAGTCATTTTTACAAGTTTTTGTTTTTTAAAGAACGGGTTCCGGGTACGGATTTTGTGTTGACTCGTTTTTGGGTCAAACGAACTCCGTTTTCGGTCTAGTCTTTTTCATTCTTCATTATTTGTCCCGTAGAGTAGTTTAGAAGTAAAAATTCCTTCGTAGGGTTATTCTTGAGGATTTTAGGTTTTTCCCCCTTTGTTCGGGATTCGGGCTCCCGTTTTTCAGCTTAATTTAGTAATTTTTGGAATTTTCTTAAACGTTTTAGTTTGTTATTGTTTAATTTGACTTTTTCACTCTCCCAAATCAATTCCTTCATTCAAACTCAAATCTTCGATTGTACCGATCTTCCATTGCAGCCTCGTTGGGGAATTAACGACCCGGGAATAGTCTATACTGCTTCCGGCTACATTGATTTGTGTTGATTTTTGGTTTTTCTTAATTATATATATATTTTATTATTATTATATTATATATATATTTTAAAAAGAAGAATTAAAAGCTATTAATCAATTTTTGGCGCCGCTGCCGGGGAGGCTGTCTGTCCGAAATCGTTGCTCTTGATCTTCTGTGTTTGAATTTGTGCATACAATCCAAAAAAAAAAAAAAGTACAAAAATATTTTCATTTCATTTTCTTTTAGTATAATTATCATATAAAAAAAAAAAGAGAAAAATCAAAAATATAAAAACATTGTCTTTAATTTACAATAAAATTCACAAATTGGCCAAAGCCAAAATATAATATTCTCAATCGAGGTATTATCATAATAACTTCCGGTAAAACTTTGTGTTTTCCAGCTCGAACTAAAGATTCAAAAACTTGCCTTCTGTGTCACTTGCGAAGTACGGTTCACCTTCAGAAAGATTAACAAACTCTAAGAGGGGTATAAGGCGGGTTGTTCCTAGGAACTACGACCCTAAAGGAAAAAGGTTTTTAATAGCTTCGCGCTTTCCTATTCCTCCGCTCCTTTGTGCGTTTTTCTTTTCGAAGAGTTACCGAGAAGCTTGTCGATTATTAGGCTTAAGTTGTCATCTTCATTGTCCGTATTAAAATAAATTGTGAATTTACCTTCGATAAACCAAAAAACCAAAAAAAAATTAGTGTAAATTTTTCTTTCTTAGTGTATGCACACTCGTTCCCAAACTCGTAATCTTCATAATCAACAACACCAGGTCCCACCTCCTGTTGTTGAACCGTTTAATCTTGAAAACCCTCTTGAAAATCCACCTCCTCCTCCCCCACCTCCAATGGCTGATAATCGTACCATGGCTCAATTGCTCGAAGCACCCACCGAGGGTTACGAAGATGCAATTGTAGTCCCTGAAATCAATGCTAACTTTGAGTTAAAGCATGGTTTAATCAACCTCGTTCAAAACAAGCAATTCTTCGGACATGACAAAGAAGATCCTCATGCCCACATCCGATATTTCAACAAGATCACTTCTACGATGAAGTTCCCGAACGTCCCGAGTACGTCGGTAAAGCTTATGCTTTTCCCATTTTCCCTCGAGGGTGCAGCCCGGATTTGGCTAGAGAAAGAACCCCCTCGATCGATTCAAACATGGGATGATCTTGTTTCAAAATTCATCAACAAATTTTTCCCTCCTTCCAAAACCACAAATCTTCGAAATGAAATCACGAGATTTCAACAAAGATTTGATGAGACGTTTTATGAAGCATGGGATAGATTTAATGATCTTCTTCGGGCATGTCCACATCATGGATTTTCTGAATTGCATCAACTTGATACATTCTATAATGCCTTGAACTCTAACGACCAAGATTCGTTAAATTCCGCCGCGGGTGGCAACTTTTTGGACAAAATGCCTCGTGATTGCCTAAGAATCATTGAAAGCAAGTCCAAAGTCCGTAATTCACGCAACAAACCCGTTGTTGCCAAAGTGAGTGCGAGCACTTCCACCCCCGGAATCTCTTCCGAAGTTGCTGAGTTAAAAGAAATGGTGAAAGCTTTACTCCTTGACAAGAAAAATCAATCTCCCGCTCCTACTCCTGTCAAAGCGGTTGAGGAAAGTTGTGTTACTTGCGGTGGTGCTCATTCCTACCAAACTTGTCCAGCCACTTCTGGCAATGTTTATCGAGATAATATCCAAGAATATGTCTCTCAAGCAGCCGCAGCTAATTTCAACCAAGGAAACACCGGTTATCGAGCCCCGATTTCAAATCAAATTCGACCACCCGGTTTTCCTCCCGTTCAAAACCATCATGTTCAAAATCAAGGAAATAATCAGAATCGTTACAACCAAAACCGAGGGAACTTCAATCAAGCTCCAGCTTATCAACCCCCGGTTCATCAAGGTCAAGTCTATCGACCTCAGGTTGTTCAACCTCCTGCTTATCAAGCTCCAGCCTATCAACCTCCAGCTCCTCAAAATCAAGGTGTATCAAAGGAAGATTTCCATAGCTACGTTAAAGCTAATGATGCTGTGATGAGGAACATGCAAACTCAAGGTCAAAACATGCAAAATCAATTGACCACTCTCACTGAAATGCTTTCAAAGTTTGTCGCTTCCAATACCGCCTCTACTTCGGGAACTCTTCCTGGTAACACCGTTACTAACCCGAAAGAGGATCTTAAAGGTATTACCACTCGAAGTGGTGTTGCTTACAAGGGACCCACGATTCCTATTACTTCTTCTTCTCCTAAAGTGATGGAACGTGATACCGAGGTCACAAAGGACACGATGCATCCTACTAATAACGGAAGCACCGAAGACGTCCCACCTCCGGTTGTCCCTATTGTCAATCATGAATCAATCTCCGAGCCTGCAAATACTCCAGTTAGTGCCTCAAGGCCTAACCAAAAAGCATCAATTCCATTTCCTTCAAGAAGAAATGATGAAAGACGTCGTGAGAAAGCTAACGACCAAATTGAGAAATTCTATGAAATCTTTCGGGATTTGAGTTTCGAAATTAGCTTTACGGATGCCTTGATGCTCATGCCAAAATTCGCCTCGACTCTAAAAACCTTAATCGGAAACAAGGAAAAGTTGAGTGAAATGGCTAGAACCCCATTGAACGAGAATTGCTCAGCCGTCATCCTAAACAAGTTACCAAAGAAACTTGGAGACCCTGGCCGATTTCTCATTCCATGTGAATTTTCCGGGATTAATACATGCAATGCCTTGGCCGATCTTGGTGCAAGCATTAATCTTATGCCATATTCCGTCTGGAAAACTCTCTCTCTTTCCGAACTAACCCCAACTTGCATGACGCTTGAATTAGCGGACCGGTCAATCTCTGAACCAATCGGTATCGCTGAAGACGTTTATGTGACGGTGGGAAAGTTCCAATTTCCTGCAGATTTTGTAGTCGTCGATTTTGAGCCAGACCCCCGAGTACCCCTAATTCTCGGGAGGAGTTTCTTGAAAACAAGTCGTGCATTAATCGATGTGTACGAAGGTGAAATAACCCTTCGTGTTGGCAAAGAGGCCATTACATTCAATCTTGACCAAACTTCGAGGTACACAGCTGACTACAATCATATGACGGCAAACCGCATTGACGTCATTGATATGGCTTGTGAAGAATACTCTCAGGAAGTTCTTGGTTTTTCTGATGTGATCGCGAGTGGCAATCCCACTCCTTACTACGATCCAATCGTCTCTACTTCTTCTCCAACCTTAACTCCATTCGGTGACAGTGACTTTCTCCTTTTCGAAGAAGCCGACTCTTTCCTTGCTTTAGAGGACGATCCAACTTCACCGGAAGTTGATCCAACTTATTATGACCCTGAAGGGGACATACTTCTCCTCGAAGCAATTCTCAACAGTGAACCACTCCCACCTCTTGAAGGAAATTACTTTCCTGACAATCGAAAAGATCTTAAGATTTGTGAAGCAAATCGTGAAAATTCTTCCGTCAATGAGCCCCCTGAGCTTGAACTCAAGGACTTGCCACCTCACTTGGAATATGCATTTTTGGAGGGTGACGACAAGTTACCCGTCATAATTGCAAAAGACTTGAAGGATGAGGAAAAGGCAGCTCTTAAGTCCCACAAGCGAGCCATCGCTTGGAAGCTTTCAGATATTAAGGGTATCAACCCTGAATTTTGTACACACAAAATTCTCATGGAAGAGGACTACGAGCCATCAGTGCAGCATCAGAGACGGGTGAATCCCAAAATACATGACGTCATTAAAAAAGAGGTTGAAAAACTTCTTGACGCTGGATTGATTTACCCCATCTCTGATAGTCCCTGGGTAAGCCCGGTACACTGTGTACCTAAAAAGGGAGGCATGACCGTCATCAAGAATGACAAAAATGATCTTATTCCGACTCGATTAGTCACAGGGTGGAGAGTGTGCATTGATTACAGGAAGCTAAATGAAGCAACCAGAAAAGACCACTTTCCCTTACCCTTTATGGATCAAATGCTCGAAAGACTAGCGGGGAACCAATTTTATTGTTTCCTTGATGGATTTTCCGGGTATTTTCAAATTCCCATCGATCCCAAAGACCAAGAAAAGACAACCTTTACTTGCCCATACGGAACATTTGCCTATCGCCGCATGCCTTTTGGGCTTTGCAATGCACCAGGCACGTTCCAAAGATGTATGATGGCTATCTTCCAAGATATGATTGAAAAAACAATGGAAGTGTTTATGGATGACTTTTCAGTCTTTGGGGATTCTTTTTCTGCATGCCTTTCCAATTTGGACAAAATGTTGAAGCGGTGTGAAGACACCAATTTAGTCCTTAACTGGGAGAAAAGCCATTTTATGGTAAAGGAAGGCATTGTACTTGGACATAAAATCTCCAAGTCGGGAATTGAGGTCGATCGAGCTAAAGTTGATGTTATCGCCAAGCTCCCTCACCCGACTACAGTCAAAGGTGTTCGCAGTTTTCTTGGACACGCCGGTTTCTACCGACGTTTCATCCAAGATTTCTCAAAAATCTCCCGCCCATTAACCCATCTGCTTGAAAAAGAGACTCCATTTGTCTTTTCCAAAGAGTGTATTGAATCCTTCAACACACTTAAAAGAAAATTGACTGAGGCTCCAATCTTAATTGCTCCTGACTGGGACTTGCCATTCGAACTAATGTGTGATGCAAGCGACTTTGCAATCGGGGCAGTCCTGGGACAAAGAAGAAACAAGCATTTCCAACCAATTCACTATGCCAGCAAAACAATGACTGAGGCTCAAGCACTCTACACTACAACTGAAAAAGAATTACTTGCAGTAGTGTATGCTTTCGAGAAATTCCGGTCGTATTTGGTTTTGTCTGAAAGCATAGTCTATACTGATCATTCAGCCATCAAGTATCTCTTCGCTAAAAAGGATGCTAAGCCAAGGCTGATGCGGTGGATCCTTTTGCTCCAAGAATTTGATGTTATCATTCGAGACAAAAAAGGAGCAGAAAATCTGGCCGCCGATCATCTTTCAAGACTTGAGAACCCTCATCAAGATATACTCGAGAACAAGGAAATCACTGAAACATTCCCTCTCGAAACTCTTGGATCGGTTGCTCTTCGTGATGATAGTACCCCATGGTTTGCAGACTTCGCAAACTACCATGCGGGGAACTTCGTTGTCAAGGGAATGTCATCCCAACAGAAAAACAAGTTTTTCAAAGATGTTAAACACTATTTCTGGGATGACCCCTTCTTATTCAAAATCTGTGCGGATCAAATGATCCGGCGGTGTGTGCACGGTAAAGAAGCTCTCGACATTCTCGAAGCTTGCCACAATGGACCCACCGGGGGACATCATGGTGCAAATCTCACCGCCAAAAAGGTCTTTGACGCCGGATTCTTTTGGCCTTCAATATACAAGGATGCTCACGAGTTGGTCAAAAATTGTGACTCGTGCCAACGACAAGGAAAAATTTCACAAAGGGATGAGATGCCACAAAATTCCATCCAAGTTTGTGAAATCTTTGACGTTTGGGGCATCGACTTTATGGGACCCTTCCCATCTTCCAAAGGCAACAAATACATACTTGTGGCTGTCGACTATCTGTCAAAATGGGTTGAAGCAAAGGCGCTCCCCACCAACGACGCCCGAGTAGTTTGCAAATTCCTTAAATCTCTCTTTGCCAGATTTGGTGCTCCCCGTGCCATCATCAGTGATCGTGGAACACATTTTTGCAATGACCAGTTTGCAAAGGTCATGCTTAAATATGGAGTCACTCATCGTCTCTCCACCGCGTATCATCCCCAGACAAGTGGGCAGGTTGAAGTATCAAATCGTGGTTTAAAAAGAATTCTTGAAAGGACAGTGGGCGAAAACCGTGCCTCTTGGTCGGACAAACTAGATGACGCTCTCTGGGCCTTCCGTACAGCATACAAAACACCCATCGGGTGTACTCCATACAAGCTTGTATATGGAAAGGCATGTCATCTACCGATTGAGTTGGAGCACAAAGCTTACTGGGCCCTTAAACATGCAAACTTTGATCTCAAAACCGCGGGTGATCAACGCAAAGTTCAACTCAATGAATTAAGTGAACTGCGTGATCAAGCCTATGAAAATTCTTTGATCTACAAAGAGAAAACTAAGAGAATTCATGACGCAAAGATCAAAAACCGCGTTTTCAACGTCGGTGATCAAGTCCTCCTCTTTAACTCAAGATTGAAAATTTTCTCCGGCAAGTTGAAGTCCCGTTGGTCAGGACCATTTACCATTGTTCAAGTTTTCCCGTATGGCACCGTTGAGTTATCCCAAAACTCCGGGCCAAACTTCAAAGTAAATGGTCATCGTCTCAAGCACTACTTTGGAGGTGATATCCCTGCTATGGATATCCCTACAAACATTCCCTATGGACAACTGAAAGCAGGATTGGGTCAAGCTTAGTGACCCTAAACAAGCGCTTCGTGGGAGGCACCCCATGCTTATCTTAATTTTTAGTATGCTAGTCTTCTAATAAGTGTTTAATTGTTGAGAGAATGCTTTCCTCTTTCCTATTCCGTGTGTTGTGTTTTTGTGCTGTATTAGGTTCCAGATGTCCCGGATTTTGCGAAGTCTCTCGTGCTATTTGTCCTTTGATCACAAGAGCTTCACAATCCTCAGCTTCATTTGGGAATCCGATATCCTAATCTTATCGACTAACGTTTATCTTTAAGCATACTTCATAAACGGCTAGATTTACGTAGAATCCCTCGTTAAAAACATCGAGGACGATGTTTCATTCTAGTATGGAGGGGATCTTCGATTTGATTTTGATTTTTGCCTGCAGCCGTTGTTATCACGTAATCCCGTTTTTACCACCAAAATTTCAAAAAAAAAATGAAAAAATTTAAAATTTTTCAAAAATACATAAGTGTTTTATCACAATTTTGACTTTCTTGCTGGGTAGAATAAGAATAACTTTTGACCCGATCGAGCGTGTTGAGCTCTAGCTTGTTCCTTAACCTTTAGGCTAAGCGTTCGCGAACATTCGCGAAGAATGAAAAATGATAGTATTAAGTATGAATTTGATGCTAAACAAGGATTATTTGGAAATCTTAAGAGCTCATGTGTGTAATCTGTCGCTTTTTCTCCCATAAGATTCTAACCTGATTAAATTACGTGCTACTTTTGGAAATTAAACTTAAATCAATAATTTTTATATAGTATATAGCAAAAACTTTAGACTTAGTTCAAATTTATACTTGAATTTTTCAAAAAGATGTTTTCCCAATATAAAGTTATTTAAAAAAAATGCAAAAATATAATAAGTATAAACTGTGGGTTAATAAAAGTTTGCTGCATCTTGCCGGCTCACAACCGATGTTACAGCCTTCTAAAGAAAACCCATAGTAATAATTATCCGAGACTGATAAAAGTTTGCTGCATCTTGCCGGCTCACAACCGATGTTGCAGCCTTCTAAAAGGTCGAAGATTACAATTGCGTAAATAGTTAATGATTAAGTGTAAATAAAAGATCTCTTTTTGTTAAACTCGAATATGCTTTTGAACTTTGGCTATTATATTTTAAGCTATGTGCTTACAGAAAACCTGAGAGTTTTTGAAACCTAAGGTCCGTGAGTCCCGATACTAGTCTCTGTGGGGTGTCAAAAGCCTGGTCACTTAACCGCAAGGTTGGGATGTGCCGAGACGAAAGTCGCTACATGGGATGATCTCGCCTTTAAACTCATTATTCTCGGGTGGAACGTGAAACATAGAATATTTAAAACGTTGATCCATGGTTGAAATTCAAAATAGCACATACACATTAAAGATGTAAATTGTCGGGAGTGAAAAGTTTACAAATTGCAAATATGAGTAGTGTTAGCATCTTAACTCATACTTAACAGTGATTTCGTTTTAAGCTTGGTTTGGAATAAGTGAAAAGTCGGGAACGATGAACTTATCCTTTTAGGGGCATTCTCGGATCGAAATGCATCTTGTTCTATAATCCCTCAAAGTTATTAAATAACGAAAGTCAAAACGTTCTAGAAAACTGAAAAATACAAAAAGATGGTAGAATAGGTGTACATACAAAAAAAATTGGTAAACGGGGGATTTTCAAAACTCTTGAATCTTTAATTTCCTCGATGAACACTTAGCTACTTTTCTAGTTATTAGTCGAGGGTGTTCGAGATTCTTAGTTTTTCAAATGCTTACTTCATAGCATTGCGTGAGGACACGGCAATACCTTAGTATGGGGGATTTTGGTATGTGTTTAATTACACATACCTTTTACCTTTAAAAACGAGCTAAAATAACCAAAAAAAAAACGGACTTAAAATTGCCAAAATACCACGCTTGTTTGCTAATTGTATTGTGGCAGGAACGGATAATTAAGAAAAGGCGACGAAGAAAATTGAAGCCAAATCAAGACAAAACCGGGAACTCGGAATGAAAAAGCAAGGAAAAGACAAAGTCAAAGTCCAAGCCAAAGTCAACAAAAGTCAACACAAGTCAAACCCAGAAGCCAAAAAAGTCCTAAAGTCCAAAAATATAAGTTTTTAGAGTACTAAAACTGCCAACCCTAAACTTTATATTTATAAGTAAGAAAAGAGAAAAAGAATGGCAAGGTGAGGCAAACTCTGCCAATACTTTGCAAAGTGTTACACCACAGGGACTTAAAACGTCAATCCTTGAAGTTTATAACCTCCAAGGACGACCCATGCAAAGAGTTATGTAACTCTTGGGGACTTGTTTTGCCAAGTCCCCAAAGTTATGTAACAAAAGGACGATGGATGCAAAGCTAGACGTATCCATGAGGGGCTTAATGTGCCAAACTCACAAACTTTCACTTATACAGTTTAAAACACTGTACTTCCCTTCCAAAGGATTCCCGCCCAAATCCTAAACCCCTAACCCCACAAAACCTGTCATTTTTTGTTGACTTCCCACAAAAATCCAAACCTCTCACTATCCTTAAACCCTACACCCACATGGATTGCCATGTTGGCAATCCAAACCCACACAAAACCTCATTAATGGCTTATATTACTCGACTTGGAGACCAAGGGAAATGGAGGGACAAGATGAGTTTGACATAACTCTCACACAAGTAGCACAGTGCCTTCTTGTGTCTACAAGAAAGCACAAAGACGAAGACAAAGAAAGCACAAGACATAGTCGTTTCTTCCTATTTAAAGGCTTATGTAACAGCCATTAAGGAGTAGTAGTTTTTAGTTTTTAGTTTGAAAAAGAGTTTTATAGTTTTAGTTAAGTAATTTTTTTAAATTCCAGTGTAATTTAAGATTTAAAGTTTTAATTTGTACCTGTTCTTGTTTAATGAAAAGTTTAGTGAAGCTGTTGTTTACATTTTATTGCTAAGCCTCTTTATCTTACTCTCTTTGTATCTTACTATCTCTCTCTTTTCAAAAAAAAAATTCCTAAATAAAAGTGAGGAAAATTCAAAAAGGGCAAGTGTTACTGTTGGATTGAAAAGCTAAGGAAGAATGAGCTATAATGGATGGCTTGTTGGGTTTATGGCTTAGTGTAGCTTAATTATAAGCTGGGTAGGTTTAGAACTTATTTAAGTCTCCACAAAAATCCTTTTTGTGAAAAGGATTTAAGGTACTCTTTCTTTAAATTCAGCTTATTTACTGTAGCAATAAGCTATTTAGCTTATTGCTAGCTCTTTACTGTCACTGTACCTATTTATGCTTGCTCATGCTTGTTTAAGCTTTTCCTTTCCTTTGTATGCAATTTTAGATTAAAATTGTCAAATTTAGCATAATTTTGTCCTTAGCTTATTGTTATCTTATAAGTGCTTATTTAACTTTCTTGTATCTTTTTATAATCCTAATAGCTTAAGTATCATAATTGCTTCAAAACTTTAGTCAAAAACAGTTTTCAATAGTTTTTAAACTCTCTTTTAAAACTTAAAGGGGTGTTTGGGATAACCTCAAAAACGGGTAAAAAAATCATTTGGTTTGGGTTGAGGTAATTTGGTTAGTTTTACCTTAAGTTTTTGAGCATTTTTAAACTGTTTTTAGAAAGATTTTAGTTTGCAAATTGTTTTCCAAAGTTTTTAAAACTATTTTCAAAAACTGTGGTATTTTTATAAAACCCCAAGTGCTCATTTAATTAAGCACTTGGATTTTGAGTTAAAGTGTTCAAAAAAGTTGTGTTTAGTGTGTCTACAAAAGCTGTCACCAGCCCTTTAATCTTTTGACTTTATAAGTCAAAAATTCACCAAGCCTTTGGTGACAGTTTTCAAGAATCCAAAAGACTTTTTTTTACCTTAAAAATCAGCAAGAATTTTTTAGTTTTAACATGTCAAAATTTGTGCACAAGTCAAATTGTTAGAGTACTCCATCTGTTTTTACTTATTTTCTAGTTTAGAGCTTATTTGACAGCTTTTAAAAAGCTGTCAAATAAGCCCTTGAGAAAAGCCTCTTAGCTCCCCTGGTGCAAAAGGGGATAAGTTGGCTTATTTTTCTTAGCCTTTGAGTCCATTTAAGCCCAAGATTTTTGCTTATATCAAGAGTCTATAAGCTCTTGTATAAGTCTCTTGATTTTTAGACCTTAGGAAGCCCATTTGTGTGCTTATTTTTAAGCACAAACATGCCTGGTGAACTATTTTAGCATAACTTAAGTAGTAGGACTGCTTATTTCTTTTTAAGCTTGTTTAGCTTATCTCATAAGCTCTTCTTAGCTTTTAGTTGCTTTTTAGATTAGTATAAATAGTTGTTAGCTTATTGAGCCCCTTTCCTAGCTTAATTGTCCAATGACTTAGTATAATTTTAGTTTAAACTTTATTATAGATTCTGTCACAATAAGCTGTTTCTAACAGCTTATTTAGGTTAGCTTTTCCTTTTCTTTTCAGCTTACCTAGGTTAGTTGAGACCTCTTAGCTTATTTTTAGTCTTTGGCTTAGCTTATACGACCCCCAAGTCCAAAAAGACTTAAGCCAATTTGCTTATAAGCCTTTTAAGCATTTCTGTCCACTTTAAGCTTAATTATAAGCTTATTGAGTGCTTTTCGTGAAAAGGTGTAGAAGACAAAGTTGTTAAGCCCCACGAGCTTAACAACTTTGCTTCTTTGAGTTTTCGAAAAAAAAAAAAAGGGGGAAGACAGATGTTCCTGGTGAGCAAGACTCTAACCCGAGACCATCACCCGTGACCTCTCGATACATCCCCCTTTCTTACACACACTTATACCGCTGCGCCCTTGGGACTTTCCTGTCATAGTCCCAAGGGCTTGTGTATTTATACACATTTTCACCCTTATAAGCTAATAAGCTGTTGAAGCTTATTTCGGGCTTATTACTTAAGCTGACTTTGGTTTCTTATTTTTCCTAGGATTTTATAAGTGTCTAGTATTTTTCATAAAATTTTCAGAATTTTTCGTAGTCTTTTACTATTTTTTATAATTTAATTTAGTTTAAACTTTTAAAAATTCATAAAAAATACAAAAATTATCAAAAAAATATTTTTCTTTTTTAGAAAATTTTATTTTGTCGTATAGTTTGTAGGAAAAATTTAAAACTTTTCGTAAGGTCATTTTTACAACTTTTTGTTTTTTAAAGAACGGGTTCCGGGTACGGTTTTTGCGTTGACTCGTTTTTGGGTCAAACGAACTCCGTTTTCGGTCTAGTCTTTTTCATTCTTCATCATTTGTCCCGTAGAGTAGTTTAGAAGTAAAAATTCCTTCGTAGGGTTATTTTTGAGGATTTTAGGTTTTTCCCCCTTTGTTCGGGATTCGGGCTCCCGTTTTTCAGCTTAATTTAGTAATTTTTAGGATTTTCTTAAACGTTTTAGTTTGTTATTATCTAATTTGACTTTTTCACTCTCCCAAATCAATTCCTTCATTCAAACTCAAATCTTCGACTGTACCGATCTTCCATTGCAGCCTCGTTGGGGAATTAACGACCCGGGAATAGTTTATACTGCTTCCTGGCATCATTGATTTGTGTTGTTTTTGGTTTTTTTTTACTATTATATATTTTATTATTTATTATATATATAGTTTAAAAAGAAGAACTAAAAGCTATTAATCAATTTTTGGCGCCGCTGCCGGGGAGGCTGTCTGTCCGAAATCGTTGCTCTTGATCTTCTGTGTTTGAATTTGTGCATACAATCTAAAAAAAAAAAAATCAAAAATATAAAAACATTGTCTTTAATTTACAATAAAATTCACAAATTGGTCAAAGCCAAAATATAATATTCTCAATCGAGGTATTATCATAATAACTTCCGGTAAAACTTTGTGTTTTCCAGCTCGAACTAAAGATTCAAAAACTTGCCTTCTGTGTCACTTGCGAGGTACGGTTCACCTTCAGAAAGATTAACAAACTCTAAGAGGGGTATAAGGCGGGTTGTTCCTAGGAACTACGACCCTAAAGGAAAAAGGTTTTTAATAGCTTCGCGCTTTCCTATTCCTCCGCTCCTTTGTGCGTTTTTCTTTTCGAAGAGTTACCGAGAAGCTTGTTGATTATTAGGCTTAAGTTGTCTTTTTCGTTGTCCGGTTATTAAAATAAATTGTGAATTTACTTTCGATAAACCAACAAAAACCAAAAAAAATTGCCGTTAATCAAATTTCCCTGTTAAGGTGAGTTCATAGCCTCGCTTTTCAATCTCTTTAATGTTTTCATAAACCCGCGAGGGGGATACATGCTTGTTACAAACTCTTTTACATACTCGTTTATCTTATAACAATGTGATTACTTTTCAAAGACTTAATGAATTCATAACCCCACATTTTAATCTTTTGAATACTTTATAAACCTGTGATACCTGATATAAACCATGAATGCAAGTGTTTTTCCAACTGTATGCTATCCAGATATATTATTGCCTAAGTAGCTTCCAGTGCCATTATTTCCATATCATGAACCATTAATTGCTTACGAGTGAGCGCGAATATTGTGAATAGATCTATTGGGGGTGACGACTCCCGTTTGTATACCCATTCATAGGGTAGCCAAACGCACTATATTTGACCTAATAGGTAACCTTGGCAAGTTACCTTTTCCACGGGGACATCTGTCCCTAACCAATATCACTACGGTGATCTTCCCTGTTAACGTATTGGTGTCATGAGCTTAGATGCAATAATAATGTTACCATTTTCTCCCAAGAAATTGTATTCATTGCACAGTTAATTGACCAATAACGGTTGTATAACAACGTAACCCACCATACCATTAGCTTACACTCTCCCTTCACTGTTCCCCATAGAGATAATACTGTTTTCCATAAATTTTTTTCATGATAATTGTACATGTAAAGCAAATATTTCCATTACTACTGAACTTGTATTCAACTATTATATTTCAAACCTATGAATTTCACTCAACCTTTGTGTTGACCCTTTTTATGCATGTTTATCTCAGGTAATTAAGCAACTTATGGCATGGAGTGGCATGGACTTGAAGATGGCTAAAACTTGTTATCATTCACATTTTATGTTTCTAGATTTTAGGTGACACCTTTTGGATTTTAAACTTTGAGTTTTAAATGAATGATAACGTATCTTTTAAAAACGTCTCTTTTGAGTTATTTTCTATGATTGTGACTGTTATACTATGAAGTAATACCCCAGATTAGCTTCCGCTGCTATATTGTAAGAATGGGGGTGTTACAATTAAGGAATTTAGAACTAGGGATGAAGATCTTGATACTGGAATTGATGATTACACTAGTTATTGTGACGACGATAAGAAAATCCATATAGATTGTGCCCACAACTTAAAATTTTCATGCATGATAGGATTTGAATTTACACACGTCA
Source organism: Tanacetum coccineum (assembly GCA_026074375.1). Taxonomy (NCBI): domain Eukaryota; kingdom Viridiplantae; phylum Streptophyta; class Magnoliopsida; order Asterales; family Asteraceae; genus Tanacetum; species Tanacetum coccineum. The sequence goes on along the minus strand of BQNB010015079.1, from coordinate 12,448 downwards.
ACTTCTTCCCGTTATTGTACGTCAATGTGATGTCAAGAAAATTTTATAATTTAATAAAGAAAAATAAGATGATGTTCAATGGGAATAATGTTGTAGGAGCCGTAATGAATGTGCCTATTTTTGTTGGAACTTTTTCCATTGTGATTGACTTTGCAGCTTTGGAAAATATGGATGCTTTTCGTGATAAAGGAATGGACTGATGTTATTGGTGTTGGCGAACCGTTCTTAGAGGAGAATTTGGAATTAATATAGAAAACGGTCGAAGGAATATTTACCTTTTACAAAGGTGATGATGAAGTAACTTACCAAATGGTGCAATCACATCCGAGGTTTAAAAACTACATTAATGGGCAATGCAACAATATCCCACCATTACTGAAGCTAAGTGAAAAAGATGAGAAGAATGAGATCTCGCATGCATACCAAAAGCTTAAGGGGTTCTACAAAGGAGTTTTGAATCTAGGACCCGACTACATTCGAAATGCGAAGACAAAAGAATGGCTCACACACGGGCACATTAGCGTGCATGAGACGGAATGAAGAGAAGCTAAAGAAAAGTCAAACTAAAAGTACTTCGTGCATGTAAACAAAAGTGCTGATCCCGATGACAACCCAGAAGTTATTTGAGACATTGTTATCAGAGTTTGTCTTCCCAAAACATCAATACGGCGTATCCGCACTACCATAACGGCGTATGATCATCATGGACGTATCATCTTTATTTTATTGTCAACGTTTAAAAACAAATTGTCAAATTTTAAATATGGCGTATTCACTAACCTGATACGCCGTATCCACCAGACTGACCGGTAATTATTTTGTTTTAGTTTAGTTTAAAATTAACCGTATGTAAGCAAGATAGTAAGAACATATGTTCTTCTTATATTTTTTATAGGACCTCGAGAAAGAAATATCGACAAATATTGGTGGAGAATTTAAATTTTTAGAAATCTTGAAGTGTTGGAGTCTTGAAACGTTCAAGGCGGCAGTGCAACACAGCTCTTTCTCGCAAAAAAGCAACTTGGAGAATCTACCGAGCAAATATCAGGGGAGTTTCTCATTCTAATTCTTTTTAAATTCTCGTATTTATTGTTTTATATATACAACGATTGACGATGTAGTATATATCAATTGGTGGGGGAGGAAATTAAAATTGTATTGACTTTCCTATTTTTCACATTAAAAAGTCTTACACTTATTCTCAAAAATGTTCAAATAAAAATGCTTAAATTATGCTCAAATTTAAAAAAAAAAATTCAAGCCTACTTGAGTAAAAATAATTTTACATAACCCGCCCACAATAACTCTTGTTAGATTTTGGTGAGGATTTAAAACCTTTACGATTTCAAATATTTACCAAATCCCATAAATAAAGAGTATGTGCCGTTGATGTGTAGACATTAGAACATTGGCTTGGAATATCACTCGAGTTCACCGCAATTATAAGTACTAATGGATTTAGATTGAGTAACTTATTTTAAAATTTGTAAATTATAGGATTACACCCAAATCGCCTTACATGATCATATTACTAATACAACGTTAATTAACCTCCCTATTACACCCTTTTTTCCAATCTAATCTTTTAGATTTGAAGACCACTAGAGATACACCCTAGAGCCAATCCTTTAGGAATTACACCAAGCTATTGTTTCGCTACACCATTATTTTGAAAAAATATATATTTATTGTTTTTTTTTTTTCTTTACAAACCTTAACTACCCTGTTAGATTAAGTTTAAATTTACATTTGCTAGTTGCTTAAAAGTGAAAAGTTGTATTCCGCTGAGTCTGTAGGTCATTTTCTATCTTTGGTGCGGTTGGAAATTTGCACATTGCAAATGGGAATGTATATTAGTAGTCAAAGCTCATGTGATTTTACTACCGTCACAATTATTGGTGAAACCGAAGAACGAAGAAATTACTAAAGGAATTATCCGGAATTATTATGATGGTGAAGATGGTGAAACTACACTGAGATTTGAAGTTTTGTTTAAAAAAAAGAAAAAAAATAAGAGAAAGAAAGTTTGTAGATAATCGTTTCGCAAAAAGCATTACCAAAGGAATTATACGAAGGATCAATTATTCGTTGATACGTCTAAAAATCAACGATGTAGAGTATTGTACAAAGTGGGAGATATCGCCACTTGCCTTGTAAAGTATGTAAAGTTTTTGGATGATTGGGAAGTTGATCGTTACGGGAACACCAACTTAGGATGTTGTTTTTTTATCTATGATCAAGACGTTGTAAATAGTTATGTCTTATTCATGGCAACAGTCGGGAAATAAGTGTCTAGAAACTTGTATCTTAAGTCTTAATCTATTTTTTTCTTGATTTTTATTTAACAACAATTTGCTTCCCTCTCACCTAATGATTAACCATGTGTTTTACGCGAATGAGGATGTGATCGAGCGTGCATGTCTATTCCGTCGTTACGGCCATGTATGCATGTCTCAACTGCCTTGTTGGTTTATTACTATTGGTGAAAGTTAGAAGGTTCCTACCCTATATCATTCTTCATCCTAACCGTTGGTTAAATTCGAATGGGGATGTGATCGAATACACATGTCTATCCCGGCATTCTGGGTGTGTATGTATGTTTCAGCTGCCTTGTTAGAGTGGTACTTCTGGTGAAAGATTGTAGAATGATCAATCGTAAGTCTTTCCATACAAAAAAACCCATATTTACCTTTATAAACTTGTTACTCCTTGGCTTTAGTGGTGGAGATGTGTATCCTTGCCAAGCTTATGATAGAATACTCGTCACGACCGAGCAATTGAGCGAATTAGTTACATGTTACCACATAGATTAGTTGAGTGATTTGAGTGTTTTCATCTTCCTATTTCGTGAGGTGTTTGGTTGTGTACTTGTAATAGATTGAATAAGTGCTTTAATGGAAAATATCCTTCAGGGATACATTTTTATAAACTTCTAAGGGCTACTTGAGGACAAGTAGGATTCAAGTGGGAGGATATTTGATGACATCAAATAACGTCTATTTTATAGCATCATTTATCCCACGATATTAACCTATTTTGTATATTTATTGCAAAGAATTGTTACTTAATCGTTTATATTTGAGAATTGCAGTAATTATGGAGTAATTGGTGAAAGTTAGCAAAAGGTGCGCATTCTAGAGCTTAAATGAAGATATTTTGAAGATTACTATTCTAAAGACAAATACGTCGTATCTATCAAGGAAGATACGGCGTATCCGTGCCTACACTCACCAAAGACCACTAAAGGAATGAAGATCAATACGCCGTATCTAGAGGACTTAATACGCCGTATTTAAGATATGGAATCAATATAATATTCTGGAAGATATCAAACATGGTTTTTACTCCAAGAAATCCCCAATACGTTGTATCCAATACATAGATACGCCGTATCCAACCGACTTCTAGACCTTATAAATAGAAAACTCAAAAATGAGTTATAGGTGTGCTAAATCATATTCTCGATACCTAAACCACAAAAGTCGATTTTCAGAGGAGAAAAAGAGAAGAAGAGGTCGAGCAACGTATTCAATTCCATAGGAGACATCATGTAATTCCATATACTTTTGTAATCGTTCAGTTTTTGGTATCATTTGTTAACTCGGTTAGTTTACCTTGGCTAAATTATTACTCTTGTATTTATTATGACGTTTGAAGGCTAATACCTTTAGGTATTAGCCATTATTATGAAGATCTGAATGTTTGGTATTTGTTTATATCGATTTCTTGATTTATCGTTGAGTGCTTGTTTATGTTTATCAATTTATACTTGTTTACGCGCTTTTGTATGCGACCTATCATTCAACTGGATCTAGCACCAACGATTACGGCATAACTGCTTCGTCACAATTACACCGTAACCTTCCACGTTGAAGAAGGATGACTTATCCTAGTCATGGTTACGACATAACTAGTACTCTATAGTTACGCCATAACCCATTTTAATCCTATATCACAGAATCCCACATCAGCGTGGTTACGCCGTAACACAACTCAACAGTTATGCCATAACCAATTCAAAAACTATAAATAGAGCCCTCATTCAGCACATTCGACATCAACCCTTAAGACTCAGATTCAAGGGGCGATACAAGCTTCCAGAAGTCAAAGAATTCCACCAAAAGTCCAAGGGAGAAATCACTTAACTTACTTTTTGTATTAATCATTCATAAACACATCCTGTAAGAATTATGATGGTTCAATCCAAGATCTTTTTCATTATTTCTTATCTTGCTGTTACTATGGGTGGCTAAGCACTTCTAGTGCTGGCCTAGTTATGAATTTACTGATGTTATGATTGTTTCTCGTTTATTTATCGTTTGAATTAGATATCCTTATTGTCTGTTATTGATCCTGAGTTTTGGTAGTATTGAGGGTGGTTTAGATCTTGTTGGTCTTCTTATTAGGCTGACTTGTTGAACTTAGGATCAGTGGGGTACTAGGATAAGTTGGCATCTATCCCTAGTGTAGGAATTTACCCAATTGCCGCCTTTATCACATTAAATACTTAAAAAGCTCAGGAACTCTTTCAGAGAGGGTTTATAATCTATCTATGTTATAGACTCGCCTTTAGGATAATTGGGGTTTAATCACTGCAACTTGGATGGCCTACCTTCGTGAATTTTGGGGAATTGGGATCGCATGAAGTATAGGACAGACCTCAAACGCCTATTCGAGTCTGTTGATATTAGAACCAATAATAAAATGATATCTAGACATTGCACTAGGAAACATTTCATAGCATTAGTAATGAAATAACTAGGTTAGCACACCTTTCTCCCTGACTGTTCTCAAATCATTTACTTTTTGCATTTATTTTCCTGCTAAGATTTCAAATCAATTCAAAAACAATTTTAAACCTGTGACACATTTCAAATTAAAACTAATACAACTTAGCTCTTGGGACGACCTCGGATTTACCAAGTCCTGCACTACATACGACCGGGTTCTCTACCTGTTAGTGCGTGTAGACATCGATAGACGAGTTTTATAAATTTAAAACTTGCAATTTTAATTTAACAATTAATACGCATCAAAAAAGCTTGCCAACATCATTCAAAGCGGTTGCGAAAATAGCGATTACGCGACCATGAACACCGACGGTTTTATCCGTGTTTTGAGTGCAAGCACCAACTCGGCCAGTGTCGGTGTTGCCGGTACGCAACTTTAAACTTCTCAATGTTTAATACCGTGCGCCTTATGACAGACGATGACTCTGAGGGAGTTGAGTTACGCGTCTCACTCCTGCATAGCATCTAGCCAAAAAACCTGGGTTAGAAAATGCTAATCTGAGTCATGTAACAGTGGTCATAATTTTGAAGGTTATGGTGGGTATATAGAGAAAGATATGTTGTTTTCATTGTAGTGTTATTTAGAGATCTGTCGAAATTGATTTCAAGCTATAATTATTTGTACTCGATGAACAAAGAATGTTGTGTTGTTATGCCTATTTTCAACAGTATGTTAGCAATTGTTTTGGCGAATGCTATGTCAACATGTTATACAATATATAGCAGTCCAAAATTATCATGTTATATTTTTGGTGTCAAAATATTTTAGAAAATAAACAGTCAAAGATTATCACATATTTATATACGATAATAAATGAATATTAAGCTCCACAACAACGTGCGACTACCTAATACCTCGTTATAACAAATATAAAGCATTTAAACGATAAATGTAACATACTATTGGGCATCCTTATTTTTTCTTAAATTTTAAGTCATATTTAGGGCATCCACTATGGAGGTTTATGTAAATGTTTAAAACTCATGAAAAAGTTTATCTTTGGTTTCAACCATAGTGAGCTTATAGTTTGTATCTATGTAGCTTTAAAAGATTCAAAGTCCTAGATCTTTTCATAATTTAATGCATGTATATCATATTTCTATAAAAAGTTTATGCATAGTGATGTGAGCTTTATAGTATCAAAAGTTTTATAAATTTATAATTTAAAATATTACTCCCTCAGTCTTATTTTTATTGTCAACGTTTCTTTTTTGGATGTCCCAATTTAATTGTTCACTACTACAAATAAATAGGGAAATTTAATCAAGTTTACTATATTACTCTTGTTTGAAATTATTATTACAAAGTTTAAAGAATACTTTAATTAATTAGTTACGAGTAAAACTGTCATTCTGTCAAAAAGTAAGAAAGAGAAAACAGTAATAAATGCACTTTTCTTAAACTGTGTATTTTTTGTCAGGGGACAATAATTTTGGGACAGAGGGAGTATAAACTTATTGAAAAGCGAGATGATATCGGCAATAAAGACTTAGACGGTGTTTGTTTTTTCAGAAATGCCTCTTAACAGCATCTTAATCTGACTCATTCAAACATAGTCACACATTTGGTTCATTAAGATTGTTTGTTTTTTTTTTATGTCATTCAGAGGCGGTAAGAGGCAAGCAATGTTAAAAGCGTTTTTTTTCCTGATCATTAAGAGGCAGTAAGAGGCATAAACCTCTTATTGAACTAGATGTGGAGGGGGTGTCTTAACACCTCTTAATGTATTTTTTTTTGTTTTCATTTATTTTCTACTTTGTTATGATTTCTTTTATTTTTGTGTTTTTTTCATTTTTTATTTTTTTTCCTTTTTCACCTTTGTCTTTTGTATTAAAAATAATAAATAGATTCATTACATGTGTTTTGTTAGATAAAGAGTGTATAAGATAATATGTGACAATGATAAAAATTTAAAACTGCACTATAAATCTTTTTGTTAAAATGTCAAATTTCGAGCATGTCTTATATTTTAGGAAATCTACACTGTAATGTATGTATCACTTACTATGTTGGTACCGTCAATTGCTAATACTTGCACGACTTAAAGTCGCAACCTTTTGATAAAATGGCACTATCATACGTGAATATGTCAGGCCAAAGTTTTGATTGTTGCGTTAGATTATGAAATATGATAGTTTAATCGTTACGTTGAAAGTTAATCGTTTTAAAAAGTTCAATTTAAACTTTGACACGTTTATTTTTGTCAAATAAACATGAGATTGCATGTTTTGTTTAAAATACTTTTAACTTTAAATTGATTATATTATAATATTTTTTATTTTTAATAAAGTTTATTTCTTGTGCGAATGCAATCGTTTTAATTGTAAAAATTATAGTTTAACACATCTAGACATTTTTACCAAAACAAACAGTTTTATTTGATTCATATGCAAACTCAAATTTCTCAATCACTTATTCAGATTAAGATGGAAATCAGATTGAGACTTTTCTACCGAATATTCAAATTCAGATGTGCGAATTAGATAACAGCACCTTTATAAACGAGTATTTTGGATTTGATATTTGATAAACGTCAAACGCGCGTCGTATTAATATATAGTATTTCCCGTTAGATATGAAAATTACTTTAGGAAAAGTAATAGTCTATCTTCCGAGTGTCGTATCCACGACGAGAGATGAATTTGAAATCTACGAAAGTATCTTGTTTGATGCTCGAATATCAAATATTTTTGTTTTTGATTTAAAACTAAAAATTTAATAAAAATAAACTATTTAAAAACTAGATAGCAAATAGCGAGCAATTAAACGAATAACGATATATTATAAAAGATATGCTTGCTACGTGTATTGATTAGATCCTTAAGTGTGAATTAAACATACAATTAAGTCCTTATTAATGAACCAATATCTTTCTAACAAATTATCTTCTCACAACATTGACTTATATTGAAAACAACTCTTGTTAAGATATCGATTACTAAATTATTGCTTAATTATTCTTACGGCTTTTGCCCGCTCGAATAACCAAAACAATAATTTAAGTTATATAAAAATCACTAATCAAATTTTACCTCTTTTATTAATCACACTTAATTCACTAAAAAATTTAACACTTAACAAACATATATAAATCTACTCGCTAAACATGGCAACTAAACGAACAATAATAAGCATAACAATAATAACAAACATATTAAGCTAATTAAGCTAAAACTACAAATTAATGAAAAAGGGAAAAGAAGTAGAACCCGAATGACGAAACCGAAACGAATAAAACCGCCCACTAAACTTAATGCTAAGTTTATTTCTCATTTAGACTCTATTTACTTAGTAGAAGATAAAGAGTTTAAACTTTATTCTCTAATAAGCTAGTAAAATCTAACTAAGCTCTAAACTTAGAAAATAAAGCTAGCTTATACAACCCGTAAGCTCCTCGCCTCAAGTGTTGAACCGTAAATGTCAAACAAACAATTCGAACAATCTGTCAAAATAATTGATACAAATAATTGGGTTGAACAAATGACTAAAGCCCAACAGTGGACAATCTTTAACAAACAATCGGGTTGTACAAGTGATTAAGGCCCATCAGTGGGAAAAACATTCTTTAGATTTTTGATCCTTAAAAGCTTTTTAGATGAGAAAACGAATAGATGTTTCAATCAAACCTTGCTAAAACAAGAAGTTCACTTATACTATTTTGGAAACCAAAATAAGCTAGATATTAAGCTAACCGAGACTTAAACAATGAATCGACAAGTAAAAAAAAACTAAACGAGCATCAATAAGCGAGATCTACTAGAAAATAAGCTACTAATCTAATTTTGATCTAAAAAATAATATGGTGTCATAAGCTTATAAATAAGATGAGTTCAAATGACTCGTTGCACCATCATGAGTTTTTCGAATCGAGCTAGAAATGAAATAAGCAAAAGATGAACAAAGCAAAAGAAACACACCGATAATAAGCAAAGGCTTATTCGGTTTAATATAAGCCTAGATCCAAAACGAATAAGCTATTTGAGAGCTTATTCGTATCTGAAAGTAAGCTAGAAGATATTAAGCCCAAAACAGCTTAATCGAGAATAAGCCTCACGAAAGCTTATTTAAAACTTATATTTCGAACCTTATTAAAGAACTAAGTAAACAACAACAATTTGCTAAGGAATAGCTAATTAGTTTCGTTACCTATTCATAATAAGCTAAAAGAATAAGCTGTATGAATAAGCTAGAGAGAAGAGCTTATTCCGATAAGCTAAAAGGAAAAGAAAAGGAGATTAAGTCGAAAGGATAAGAAAGAGCAAAAATAAGCTAAACAAATCCAACCTTCATTTCATTACTAATAAGCTAAGAGTTTACAAATACAATAAGCTAATGAAGCTTTTAGAAAAGCTTTTACAAAAGATCTAAAATAAGCTGAAAACTACAAGGAAATAAGCTGAAACCTTAACTACTACAACTTTTTCTTTTAAAAAAAGACGTAAGAAAAGAAAAAAAGAAGAAAAAATTAAAGGGAAAAAAAGTGATCCTTGCGTCCAATTCAAGCTGCCTTAAATAACCAATCATTTACACAATGAAGGCCTCGAGATAGAGCTCCTCGTAACCGCCTGCTATTTTTGCCATAGATCCACCATTATGGAGCTGCCGCGTGTCCTTCTTATCATATAAATGTTGGTTCGAGTGTCCCGAGCCAACGTCCAGTGCACGAACCTTACTCCAAACTTGCAAAAATTGAATAATAAAAAGAGCACCTTGGCCCAGACTCGAACTCAGGACCTCCCGAGCAAAGGCTCAAGGGTTGTCCTGGTTACCATCTGGGCTAGGCTTCCTCTTGGTAATATAATGCAACCATATAATATTTAACCCTTATTTAATCTGGTTTGGTTCATTTAAGCATAAGGTTCAAAAAGGCTTGGTGAGGTTCAAATAAAAAGGGTCAAATATAAAAGGCTGGTACTGTTGAACTTGTAATTTCGAATGGAGTGATCAAGGGATTTTTGCGAGTTTGTTTAAATATCAATAAACGTGAAAACGTTGTCGAAACTTAAGCGAAAATCACTGGTTTTACTTTGTTTTTAATCCTTTGTACCTGTAAGACATAAAAACATAAACCAAACATATTTGCAACATAATGACTCATATTTTAGTGTTTTAGTCTGTTTATTAGCAATTTCTGGGATACAAATGATGTATGTTTTAGCAAACATCAATATTATTTAAATAGGATTTACATAGTATAAATAATTAACAACTTTATTTGTCAGACTCCTATTGGAGGAACTTTTTTGACGTGTTAAATGGCCTGACCATGCGTGGTCGTTAAAACTTCACCACCACCATCACCACCGGTGATAGTTAGCTAGAGAAGTTCACCGAATGGTTTTGGTGAGAAAGTAGCCGTTGGTTGCTTAATAAAAAGGAGAAAAGAAGGCGTGTGCCTTTTTGTGTTGCATGTGAAATATTTGGGGGTGAAAATTTTGAGAGGAAGAAGAATTATAAAATTTTGAGCTTTGGAAGGAAAATTTATGTCTTGAAATATTGAGTGGGATGTTTAATAAATGTTTTGTTTATAGAAAGTAAAACCAACTTATATAAAAATATAAGGCTTGTCGACACCCGTGCGTTGCACCAGGCTTAGTCTGTGGGCAAAATTTGAGTTATGCAAAGCTACTTTCTTATTTGAGCACTGTATAGTATCAAACACCTGATTGATGCCTTAATGCTGGGCATCTAATCTTCAGCAACAGTAGGCACTTTTCACTCTATTTCTTCATTAATTGAATCGATACGGTAAAACCCATTACGCTCTTTTAAGCTTTGGTAGTATAAAAAAGTAATCCCAAACACCCCTTTAGTCCCAAAGTTAGTTTGATTGTACACAACAACAACATACCCAATCCCGCCGGAGCGGGGTATGGAAAAGTTATTTCGATTGTGTAAATTGATAAAAAGTAAAGTTCTACAACTTCATAAAAGTATTAATATCCATTTCATCATAAAATTGGACATTCTTGGATGCTTTACGCACCACTTCAATCTAAAATTCAGATGATATCCGCCTTGCTTCATCTGGCTCGGTTCTTTTTAGTGGTGCAGCTTCGGGCAAGACCTCTGCAACAAATCATTTAGTCTCACAATAAAGTTAAAAAAGACCCTTTTTCCTCATGCTTCCTTAGCCGCTTAAAGAAAAGAATTAGAAAAGAAACACGTTTTAAGTAACCACTTATGATATTTCAAGTTCCAATGAAACCACATATGTTATAAAGTCTATTGTCATTATAGATAGTATTTACACAAAAGGTATATGGTGCTGGTACACACGTAGTTTATCTTAGTACATGATACAAAAGACTTTAATTTACAGCTACTGGGTACACACACATATTAAGATCTAAAAGTACATTACTATGTCTTAGAGTAGACACATATTATAGAGGTGGTAAGGTTTTCAGCTATCATGTTTCGTCTTCTTTATGAGGTTCGACATTTCAGCTTCTGGGTTACTTTTGAAGAGGGTCTTTTCAAACAGATGACTGTGGAAGATTACTTGGTTTGTCTTACTTTTATGTTTCTGTTGGTTGCTGTGTGTGTAGAGGTGTGGATTGTAGTTCTGGGAAATGTTCAGTCATACCTTCGTCGTTCTCGGGTTCATTACTTGCAATCGTTGATAAAGCGGGGCTAAGCGATTTAGGTGGTTGCATCTTTTCTGGTTGTTCCTGACTTGTTGATGCAGGTGCAATATTTTGGGCAGATGGTGCAGTCAACGAAAGCATGGTGGGTTTAAATACTCTATCTAAAACAAAGTCTAGTCTTTTTGAGGTACTTTCACTATCGAAATGGAATTGAAAAGTGTGTGTAGTACCTTCTAAATCTTTCAAAGTAGATGGAAGTCGGTAGGGATCTTTTTCTAGGAGTTCAGCTAGGAGTTCATTGTAATCTCTCGTTAGTGTGCTGGCCTGATTGCTAAAGCATGTTACGGATATGGTTGCTGACCTGTCGCCAATAATTTCTTTGAAACAGTAGTTGTAGGTATCCATAGGTTAGTATGTTGTAAGTTACCAACGGTGTAGTATAAATGGACTATTACCTGTACACTACAGTTTAGTGGGGCCATGGTCTTTACACCGAGGAACTGGATCCCTTGGGATAACTTGTTTTCCATAACTGCCGCATCTCTGATAGGACCATTTTTTGTGTATTTATTTCAAAAATGGTTGCATTTGATGTGAATTGACACGTTGTAAGGAATGTCCGTATTTAATATATAATCATGATATTAATGTTTGAAGTTTATAGTTAAAAAAAATAGTGGAGTAATAAATAAGAAATGAGTACTGGTAGTTTTGCTGATCGATTTCAAATAGAACAGCTAAAGGGAATAGGTTCCCATTTTTTTCTAGCTCTGGGTCTTCATACCGCTGGTTGTTGATGTTCAGGATTGGCCTTGTGTCTGTCATTTGAAGGTACCTGTGTTGTATGGCTGAACATGTAAGCATATGTATGATTATATTAGATGTTTAAGATGTTGTCGTAGTGCTTACTGTTGCTTAATGTGGTAGGTTTCTGGTGATCTGTAACACCCTCAAATCTGAGCACGCAGCGGAATGTTTGAATATCCAAGGGCGTTACTTTATGGATCAATAGCACAAGATCTGAGAACGACTACTAAATGTGTTATTTGAAAAAGATACATTGGATT
>BQNB010015078.1:0-73895 GCA_026074375.1 Tanacetum coccineum | reverse complement strand
TGCTTTATCAGGAGGAGGAACAAGTTCCCAAACTTCAAGACGTTCAAATTCATGAAGTTCCTCTTGCATAGCTTCAATCCGGGGTATTAGGTTCGACTGATGTGAGAAAGGCATCATAGTAGCAGAATAAGACTTGTTCATGGATTTGTAATCGTGTGGAAACTGGTCTGTTGAAATCACCGATTATATTCTCAAGTGGGTGATCTTTAGTCCATTTGCTATTGTGTTCAGAAACTTGGTGATCGGGAGGCACAATTGTATGAATAACATCCGATGTTGAGGATTAGAGTTTTCCAAAGAGTTAAAAGAATTGCTTCCCAATGAAACTGGGAAATAATCTGATGAGACCGAAGTATAGTTAAGAATATTCATAGAGGAAAAAGCATCCTCAATATCGGAAGTAGAGCGGTTGGGAGAAGACATCGTTCTGTTAACAACCCAGTCGTAAATAACATAAGTTATTTATGTAATAGTATAATAGATATGTATATTTACATACTTGTTCCGGAATGTAGTGGCACGGAGGACTTTGATGGCTAGAAAAGAAATGTGGTTATAGTTAAGGTTTTGACCTTGTTCTCTATAACCATGGCTCTGATACCAATCTGTAACACCCCCATTTTTACAATATAGCAGCGGAAGCTAATCTGGGGTATTACTTCATGGATACAACAATCATAATCATAGAAAACGACCCAAAAGAGACGTTGTTTAAAAGATATGTTATCATTCATTTCAAATTAGAGTTTTACAAAGGCATGTCCCAAAATCTAGTTACATACATTGTGAATGATAATAAGTTTTAGCCATCTTCGAGTACATGCCACTCCGTGTCGTATATTGCTCAATAACCTGAGATAAACATGCTAAAAAGTCAACACAAAGGTTGAGTGAAATTCATAGGTTTTTATAATAAAATGTGAAATGTATGTGTTATACACCCATAAGTGGTAATAACTGCAATGAGTATAATTATTATAGAAAACAGTATTATTGCCCTAAGCTTATGAATCACATATTTAAACTCAATAAACCGGGAACCTTTACCAGGAGATATATTGAGTCACTACCCTAAGGGATACTCGATCTACTATCCAAAGAGATATGGAGATATTACCCAAAGAGATATAGGAGAATATTCCCAAGAGATATTGGGGAGATATTACCCAAAGAATAAGTAGTAGATATTACCCAAAGAGATATTAGGAGTTTATTACCCTAAAGAGATACTTTCATGTATTAGGAAATAATAAATCAGTAGGCATATAGTTTAAAGAACACTTGCATTCATGGTTTACAGTTAGATATCACAGGATTATAAAGTATGTGAGGTTATGAACTCACTAAGTCTTTGAAAAGTAATCACATTGTTATAAGATAAACGAGTATGTAAAAGAGTTTGTAACCAAGCATGTATCCCCCTCGCGGGTTTATAAAACATGTAAATAAGTAAAGGCGAGGTTATGAAATCTACAATATCGGTTGAGTATGTAAAAGAGTTTGTAACAAGCATGTATCCCCCTCGCGGGTTTATAAAACATTCAAAAGATTGAAAAGCGAGGCTATGAACTCACCTGATAGGTAGATGTAATAAATATTCTGAAATGAAAGCTGACGACCTTATCACAATCTTAACCGGGGATGGTTGATATAGTAAAATGATAGTAAACAGCCACGTCACGCAACCTGAGTAAATATGTTGAGTCTTAGGAAGATTGTACTCTAGAACTTTAGTTTTAAGAGTTATGAGTTTGATTGAAGAGTTTGGAATTATTGTATCACCGTTCGGGCCATCATAATTCAGAAGTCATTCAGTAAATGTTTGAGGAGCTAGGGCACTTTAAATCGTAAACCCAACAACTCAGTCAGAACGTAATACCAAGATGAAACCCCTTAATATGAAGCTCCCTAGTATTGTGATATGATATAATCGGTTTTAAGCGTTTTGATCAATATCTGGAAATGTTAAGCACAAGAAGTGTTAATTAAAGTTATGTCTTGTAAGGTTTTAAACATGTTTTTATACTTTTTCAAAATGTTACATTTTAGACCCTTGAGTTTGAAAAGTGGCAAAATATACCCTCGGAGTTTGCACTTTTACGAGTTTGGTCCTTCAAGTTTAAAAGATATACCAAGTAAACCTTGTACTTTGAAAAGTGACATAATAGACCCATATAGTTATAACTTTGATAAAATGACATATTCAGTCCTTTTAGTTATGAATTTTAGAAAGTTACGATATATACCCCTTGCATGGATAATATTTACAAAACATGTCCAAATTGCCATGCAATATTATTTTAACATTTCAATAGACATTTATAAGTTATAATAAACTAAAATATGAATATTAACGCAACCGCAAGGTAAAATAAAGGTTCGTTAAGCTACAAGCAAAACGAGTCAAATTATGGTTTTTAAAACGTCAACGCGCGGGTTTATTAAAGTTCAAAATCCTTTCAATAATCAATAAAGTGGTTATTTTTAGAACATTAGTTAGAATGCTAGCATAGATTTATAACAAAGATTTAAAGTCATTATAACATTTAGTTTTAAGAAAAACATAAAATTAGGGTTTCGGGTGTACGGTTTTGGATCAAAATGGAAATTGAGCATGAATTGAGTTATGAAACTTTAACAAGAGTTTATTTAGGATCATATGAACATTATAATAGTGTAGGAGCAGAAGTAGAACATCCAGAACCTGGGTTTGAGCTTCAAGGAGCAAAAATGGTGGAAATGGGTCGTTTCGGATAGTATTTCCACTCGTACGCCTTGTATCTTGTTCCCGGGGCTTCAAATCTTCAAAGATTCGCATGCTTGATCTTATTAGATGATCCTAGGATCATAAGGAGCAGAGAAAGGTTGCTCACTTGGGTTATAGATAAGAGAGTTGGGTGCAAGTTTGAATGAAGCATATGAGGTCCTATTTATACTTGAATTCATGCAAGGAGACTAAGGAACTCTTAATACCAGGCCATGGACATATTGTACAAGGAAAAAAATAAAATTAATAACCCCTTGGGGAAAAATTGGGGGAGGTCTATGGAGTGAGTTGTGAGGTCTAGAAAGCTAGAGTGATGGTGTGGACACCATTGAAGGCTGCCGCGGCTGTTGTGGCTAAAAAGAGGGAGATGTGGCTTTAAGTTTGGCCATGGAAAGGCTTAAGCAGGTGGGTAAGCTGCTTAGGAGAGTCTAGAGGCTGGTAATGGAGGTTCTTGCACATGGGTAAGGTTTTAAGTGGGTTATAATGGGTCAAAACCAACCCGCGGGTCTGTTTTGGTATCTAGGGTTCGAACTCAAGTTTTTGGCCAATATTTTGTGGGCGTTGATCAAGGAATGATTAAAACGTGTCCTTAAAGGTTGTAATATGAAGTATTAACAAAAGTTAGCAAGTGGTTTGGGTTAAAACGGGTTAAAAATAAAGAAATGAGGTCGCGGGTTCCAAATGGGTGCGATTAGGGTTTTCTTGTCTTTTCATGCTTATAATTCAAGCATGTTTGTAAAGTGATTGATAATATGTATTTACAAGGATCATATCTTGACTTATTAACAAAAAATAATGGGTGGTTTGGTTTAAAATGGGTCGGATTTGAGTAAATAAGGTTACGGGTTAGATTAGGGCTCGTAATGGTTTCTTTAGGGTTTCTAGCTTTCTATTTCTTGTATATTGCCAAAGTAATGATGAATAATGAATTGTAAACTCATTTTATGAGTTTACAATGGCTTTTGATTGCTTATTTGAAATGGTTAAAAACAAGAAAATGGGTCGAATGATCATTTAGGGTTTATTTAGGGTTTTCCAGTTGTAATTCTTGTATATTGTTGAAATGATGATGTAATGATGATTGAACATGATTGATAATATTGTAAATTAAGTTATTACAACTTATTTGAGTATTGGTTTAGGTTTACAATGGATAAAAACGAAGAAACGGGTCATAGTGTATATTAGCATCGGGTAGGGTTTCTGAGTTTTTAAATAAGGTTTTTAAGAGTAAAAATGTGTATGAAAGATTATGAATAAATAATTAGGTTTACACTTTGTATAAAGTGTGAGTGTAGTACTTGTACAACACAAGTGATGGTGGAAGAAATTAGAGGTAAAATGAGGTAAAACGGCTATTTTAGATGCCAATGCATAATGACTTGTACATATTGCTTTGAAAACTTGTACTGAAATGGAGGGAGTTTATATTTCAAATGAAATGTTATATTATTTGTATATATGCTTTAGTAGCTTGTACATTCACTTTAGATATTAAATCTTTATGGAATTAGGGTTTAGAGGTATACGATAATGGTTTAAAGCTCGTTTTGATATAACGTTGCGAATGGTACATTATAGGAATAATGTACTTTGTAATAAGGATATGATGATATTGACTTGACATATTATGATGTTTGCTTGACATATATGAAGACAGGATTGTCATAGATAGGTTGCGTGAGCTCGTCTACTTTAGTTATGTAAGTTACATGACATACTGAGATATTGACAATGCAAGTGATGTAATAAAGCGAAAAATTTCCCCGTATAATTGTGATCATAGTAAAATAGATTGATTATGCATTTGATGAAAATTCTGGGTTGTTATATATTCCATGTGTTCATGAAATGGCAACATATTACCACATGAACATGGATCCAGAATTGTGGGTAAATGAATTTTTATCAAAGCAATCATGGTATAATGCTTATAAATACTCCATAAGACTAGTCCCTGGTCTAAATTATGGAAACCTTGTGATAACCCAACACCTTTACCACTAATTGAAAGGAAAAGACCAGGCAGACCTAGAAAACAGAGGATCAAACATCCTACAAAAGATGACAACCATGTTTTTAGAGTTGGTAAGGTGATGCACTGTCACACTTGTTGGGAGGTTAGGCACAACAAGAAAGGTTGTCAAAATTAACCAAGACCCAAACCGCCAGGCATGGGTACATCTTCAAAGTTTCAGACGGTACCAAATTCATCTGTGGAGCAATCCATACCAACTACAAGTCAACCTCCACATATTCTAAATAATTCTAAAGGCAAAGGGATAGATATGGGGACAAAAAAAAGAGGTAACACCAATGTGTTGGCTGGGTCAAGTAAGAAAAGAGGAACCATTAGGATTGGAAGTCCAATTAAAAGAGGAGAATATAACCAAGTCACAGAAGGTAGTAGTATGAGTAACTTAACTGCAGAGGTAATATATCAATTATTTTCAACCATGGATCATATTATAATTAAATTTACAAAAACTAAACATAATATGCAATACTAATACAGGAATATCATCATAAGATGGATATGAAAGCTTTATATGCGGATCAAAGAGAGATTGCAGGAGAGGAAGCAGAACAAGAGAGGATAAGACAAATATGGGCTGAGAATGAAGCTAATGATTTATATTAGGAAAATATGGCAAAAGAGTTTAGGGATGATGAACTGAATATGCCAGAAGATTCATTAGAAGCTGCTTATTCCTTTTATACAATTTCCGAGTTTCAGGATAATGAAATGAATGTGCACTAAGTGTCTATGGACTTACCAGTTAATGAAGCTCTTGAAAACTACACCACTGAGGAGAGTCAGGTTCAAGATCCAGATCCAAAACCTACTATTACTATACCTATACAAGAAAGTCACTTTCTTTTATATTGGTTGTTGCATTATTTATGTCCTCTTTTGTATACATGTCTGCCATTGTCTTGGTATGTATTGAATGGGTCAAAAAGTTAAGTTTTTAAAATGGGTCAAAAGCAATTTTTATCTCCATGTCTGCCATGTGCTTATTTGGGACCATTACAAATAGAAACATAAAGGGACCAGATCATACAGAAACATAAAAGCCATTCATTATATACCAAAAGCTGTATTCATAAACACATAAACCCTAGTACCATTACAACACAACCACTGATTATCTTACCAAAAGAACCACACTAACACAACATTCTTCATACACATACTACACCTAAAACAGTTTGACTAGAAACAAGACAACTAAGACAACAACCATCTTCTTCTAAAAGCTTTTACTTTTTTCTACTTCAACCAGCTTCAACTCCACCTCTGCTTGATAAACCTCATGTATAGGTTTGTCAGCTCGTAGATTTGGAGACGGGTCATGAAGGATTAGGAATCACATTTATAAACTTAATATTAACTAAAATACATCATCACACATGAATCAATACTTCCATAAGCTTTTCTCTCATGCCTCAGTAGAATAAATATTTTAGACTTTGAATAGTATGAATAAAACAATCAACGAACAAAACTCATAATTCATAACCCAACAATAACAACGTAACAAATTTTATCAAAGCTTTCATTAGTACAAACCAACAAAGACAACATATAGTGACTATGCCATATATAAGACTAATTGGCAACTCCTAAATTCAGCGACAATATAACATTTGTAAGATATTTCTAAGAAAACATTATAAATTTATATGTGAGTGTGAATTCTTTTTAAAAAAATTAATAAATGTAATAACTTAAACAAAAAATGATGTTAGATAATTACTTCAAAGGCTTCCATGGTTCCCTTTAGCAATTTAGGCATTACCCTTTACGTGCATTCCTAACTAAATAAATTTTCCCTTTCATAAAGCTTGTTAAAAGGATATTGGGAGAATATCCAAGGTGCTACATCACACCGTATATCATAAGCTTCTAGCATCATGTGCTTATAATTATTTATGGCTACACTAAAGATGAGAATATATCCACCACAAGCTTAATTAAATCTCTTATTAAAGCTTGACATTGTCTTTGCTACTTATTATCCCTTCTGAAAGCCAGAAGTACACTTAACTAGGGAATAACAGCAAAAAGTAGAACTAACTTTTTATATGTTAAGAGTAGTTAGACGTTATCTAATTCAACCTAAAAAAGCAAATTCAATAAGGTGTATTCTCGATAAAATTAAATACGTGTCCACAACCCAGCCGTCATAGTCGGAAACACGGGAATGCAACATAATGATCAATCATAACACAAGATACAAAATAGAGAAGTCTAAAATGCATTAATAAAAGTATCATGATGACCATCAGCCTCAAAACAAACTTGAGTGATGTCTCATCCAAGAACACAGCACATAGTCACCAATTATTACAATCACAAGCCCACGCAAGGGTCCATTAAATCTTAAACCTCAATCCTCAAAAAAACTAATCCATAACGTACATCAAAGGCAAGACTTCTCAAACAAGATTCCTACGAGATTATCTAAAAGTCTGCTACATGCACCATAACCTTAACGATCATTAACTTCACCTGACAATGATACTCGAAAACGTTAATAATAATGTTGGTGAGCTGGTAGGTTTGATTAAAACCTAGTCGCTGTGCCAATATCTCAAACAGTTGGACAATTGTGCTATATGACAGTGAATATATATAGATCAATCACGAACCCATGACTTAGAATCCCTGCTAATCATGTACCAAGACCTAGCATCCCCGCTAGTCTTATCACCAGCGCGTACCAACGCTCTTAGGTTCGCAACCCTGATGACATACCACACCTAAAGCCTACCAGCTAGAGCTATATTTAGGGTGAAGAACCACACAGAAAGATCACACAGTATAGCATACCAACACATATTATTCACATAGCAGTTATAAGCACATTAATCGTCCCAAAAACAAAACCACATTTCGCACAGTTCAAAAAATAGTTCAAAACACATTTGAGTATCATTCTCCCTTAACGGAAAAGATTTAAAAAGTGGGGCTACGAGAACTCACCTCAAGCAAAAGTCTCAATCAGCCAATTCAATATCACACAAGCAAATGCAACGACGTCCGCACACGACCTAGTCCAGTTAATGTCCCATTTTAATCATTCATTTCCAAAATAGTTTTCAGATTTCATGCATAGAGGTTAGACGCATGTTGTATGGTTATCTTTACCGTTTTAGTGTGTATATTGGTTCAACGACTTTAATCTCCCGACAGATACCATATCAAGACCCAATCTATACAATATACTTATAACCTATTTACGTGAAAATAGTTAAGTAATATATAAATAATAAATACATATAAAATACTATCGATAAATTCAATTTCGTTAACTATATTTACCATAAATCAACCCATTTATACTTTACGAAATGAAACGTTTAATTTACACTAAACATATTAGAAAACGATTCTGAAAGAATTAATTATTTCGTCGATTAGTGCGACTTATAAAATAATAAAATAATAATATAATTATAGAAAATCAAGAAATTACTTTGAAGTAAAAATTCTCAAGTATAAAGACTAATTTTAACGAAAATTTCGCACCATAGACCCTAACTTTTTATACAACGTTTTCTAAGGTTTTCAAACCTTAAATTCAAACAATTTCTAACATTTCGACACTTTCCGACCAAATTTCAAAAATCACATTTCACAACGTTTACCAAGATACATTCCCAAAACGACTTTCAATATAACTTCACAAGTATTTTTCACTTCCCAAAAGTTCGTCAAAACTCCTAAAACGGCTAGTTAACTCTTATAGGGCTTTAGGGCCCAATAAGGATCCATTAAGGTTTTTGCATATGCAAATACGTTCTAAGCCCAAAACCAAGGCCCATTAGTGTATATAAGCCCAAACCAATAAGTAACAAAGTAATTCAGACCACAATAAGCCATCAAAAAAGCCACGGCTTATTGCTGCTTATTAGGCCGTAAGCCCATAAGCTCCAAATCCTATAGTATATTTAAGCTTTAAATAGGATAATAACAAATATATCTCTTGTGGTTATCACATAAGCTTAATAATAAGTCCAAAAATAATATGACATAACTATGTAATAACCGGAAAAACTCCAACCTTGTGAGATAGAGATGCAAAAAGCCGTTAGCTAATAAGCTCAAAATAAGCTATTCGAGCTTAAAAATAAGCCTAAATAAGCCATATACAAAATAAGCTACTTAGCAAATATATGTTTTTCAACCATCATGACCACAATACCAAAACTAACAAAACCCTTTTGTTCCTTTCTTGAGTTCGACGCAAACCAACACCCCTTTTCTATTCGTTTCGTTTTTAAAATTCAAATTTTACAACGATCAACTTGTACAACTAACATCTATGCATCACCAACAACCCAAAAGGACAAGTAAAATTTAAATTTGAAAGACTTACATGAATGGTCTTCAAAATAATTTTTGACGCGAACCGGATAACCCAACGTTGTTTTAATGAATACCCGGACACTAGAATCACCCCGGAAATACTCTAAACCACCATGTTTTTGATCAAAATTGAAAAATGAAGTGTGTGTGTGTGTGTGTGTTGGCTTATTTCGGATGCAAGGGGAGAGAAACACACAAGTATGTGTGTTTTATTTTTGAAAGAAAAATGAATTATGCATGTTTGAATGGAAACAAAACTATTATGTACCAAGGTTGGGACACAAGAGCTTAAGTTTAGCCTTCTTGTTCCCTTCCCTTGTCTTGACGCCGGATAGGATCCAAGGAGGGTCTCGGGTTCCTCTTTTCGTGTCTGGATCACTTAAAAACTCATAAAACTTGATCGTAAAATTTTCCCCAATGTTAATTAACATTTTTATTCACCTTAAAAATACTTTTCCAATAACTTAGAGTATTTACTTGACATATTTCCATATTAGACCTCCCAAAAACTCATGTGGGCATTAACGGACGTGTCGGGACTCATTTTTGGCATTTCTTAAAAATTTACGAGTCAACCACCCGGAATATAATTAACACAATAATACCCTCTAAACAGGATTATTATACACCATATGACCATAATTCACCTCAATCTCATAATTTCACCACCGTTAACACGGTACATATTCTAATAAAACTAACAAACGTCAAATAGTCAAAGGACTAATATTAGAATATTCAAAACACAAAAAGGGCAAGGGTTAACATTCCTACGCTCCTTAAAAGAGATTTCGCCCTGAAATTTCGACTACTTTAGCAGCCACCAAACTTTTGCGGATACTTAAGTTTCATTTGATCTTCATGTTCCCACGTGAATTCAGGCCCATGTTTTGAATTCCACCAAACCTTGACGATGGCAATTCTACTACGCTTCAATTTCTTAAACTCCCGTTCTAAAATTTCCACATGCTCTTCCACAAAATTCAAGTTAGCATTAACTTGGATCTCATCTAAAGGTACTTGCAGTGTTGGATCAGCCAAACACTTCTTAAGGTTCGACACGTGGAACGTGTCATGAACACCATTCAACTCCTCAGGTAAATCTAACTGATGGGCCACTGGGCCTACCTTCTCAATGATCTCAAAAGGTCCAACAAACCTAGGTGCTAGTTTCCCCTTTTTCCCAAAGCGTACCACACCTTTCCAAGGTGAAACTTTGAGCAAGACATAGTCACCTACACTGAACTCTAGAGGCTTTTCCTCCTATCGACATAACTTTTTTGGCGATCACGCGCAGCCTTAAGTCTATCCTTAATCTGTGAGATCTTCTCAGTGGTCTCTTGCACTAACTCATGTCCTATCAACTAGCCCTCTCTAACCTCAGCCTACATAATCAGGGAACGACACTTCCTACCATACAAAGCCTCAAACGGCATACATCTCACACTAGAATGATAACTATTGTTATACGAAAACTCAACTAATAGAATATGAACATCCCAATGAACTAGCAGTACTAACTTTATACTAGCAGTACTAACTACTTAGCATATTTTTCATTAAAGTTAATGAACAACACTAACTTTAGCTTAGCAGCAGTAACACAAACCTGAGCAGCAGTAACTCTAAGATTATCAAGAAGTCTTTTAATCCCAACAATGACTATCAAGATCAGATATGATTGAGATCAGCACACCGTGCCTAGCAATGATCTCATTCAAATGGAGTCTAGCTAACCTATCCATCTTATAGTCCTCACGCATAGGTAGGAAATGAGCAGACTTAGTCAATCGGTCCACAATGACCCAGATTGTGTCATGCCCACTACTAGTCCTTGGTAGCTTCGTAACAAAGTCCATTGATATTCTCTCCCATTTCCATTTAGGGATCTCAGGTTGCTGCAGTATGCTAGATGGCCTCTGAAGTTTAGCTTTTACCTTCAAACAAGTTAAACATTTGCTCACATATACAGCTATATCCTTTTTCATTCCTGGCCACCAGTACATATCCTTAAGATCATAGTTTATCTTGTCAGCTCCGGGATATACAGAGTAATTAGACTTATGGGCTTTGTCCATTATCAGGGTTCTCACATCACCCTTCAAAAGGACCCATATTCGATCCAGGTAATACAATGCTTCATCACTCCTACGTTCTATCAGTTCATCTAGTCCTCTTTGCAATCCTGTAGTCTCATCAGATGCCTCCTTCTGAGCCGCTAGTATCTTATCCTTGATACTCGACTGAAGGGTCATGTTCATATCTATAATCCTCTTAGGTTTGATCCTCTCCTTCCTACTTAGTGCATCAGCTACTACATTCGCCTTACCAGGATGGTAGCGAATTTCACAGTCATAGTCACTGAAAAGATCTATCCAGTGACGCTGATGCATGTTTAATTTCTTTTTGTTAAAGATATGTTGAATACTCTTATGGTTAGTATAGATAACGCTCTTTGTCCCATACAAATAGTGTCTCCAGATCTTGGGGCAAACACAACCGCGCCCAATTCTAAATCATGGGTGGTGTAGTTTCTCTCATAGATTTTCAACTGCCTAGATGCATATGCTATTACCTTTCCTCTTTGCATCAACACACAACCTACTCCTAAGCCCGATATATCACACTACACCACAAAATCTTCTGGTCTATCAGGGAGAGCTAGAACAGGTGCATTACACAACTTATCCTTCAAAGTTTGAAATGCCTTTTCCTGTTCCTCACCCCAATATAGTGTAGTATTTAGCTCGGGTTAGGGTTTTTGAGTTTTGAATTAGGGTTTTGAGTGTAAAAATGTGTATGAAAGCTTATGAATGGAATAATTAGGGATTACACATTGTATATTGAGTGTAGTTGCTTGCACAAGAGTGGTGGTGAAGAAACTAGAATGAAAACGGAGGTAAAACGGCTATTTTGGATGTCATGCTTAATGACTTGTACATTGTGCTTTGAAAACTTATACTTGACTTGGAGGGATTTTATATTTCAAATGAGGTGTTATATTACTTGTATATATGCTTTATTAGCTTTGTACATTCACTTTAGTTATTATACCTTCATGGTAATTTAGGGTTTAGAGGTATACGATACGGTTTTTTAAAGCCCGTTTCGATGTAACGTTGCGATCGGTACTTTATAAGTAATAATGTACTTGGTATAAAGTGGGATATGATGATATTGACTTGACATGTTATGATGTTTGCTTGACATATATGACGAACTGGATTTTCCATGGTAGGTTGCGTTCGTGCTTGTTACTTTAGTTATGACAAGTTACCTTGCCATAATAAGATATTGGACAATGCAAGTAAAGTTATAATGCACAAATAATCTCCCCGTTTAATTGTGATAATAGTAAAATAGGTTTTGCATTTTGATGAATTCTTAGGTTGCGTTATTGTCTCCACACACTTACGACAATCTCGTCCCGAGATTTAGTTGAAAGTTGTAGTGAATAGATGTAGGTACTGGGCATGAATTTAGGTTAGGCTAATCAAGGTTACAAGTCCACGTGTGTGATGCATTTATAATGAGTTGCGCACTTATCTATAATTACTCCTTTCCATACGATCTACTTATTTCCAGACCACACATTTGAGAACAGCCAATAGAATTTCTCTAGATTCTGATTTAACCTGGGTGGATGGATACATTCGATTTACGAAACCTGTGGGTTATGGGACTACATTGCTTTCTGTGCGATACTGTGTTCGCTAAAAGAAGCGTTATTTCATTAACCTTTAAAAGTCAACATCGAATAAGAATGCTATCACAAGTCTTTGTCAAAATTTTCATACCTAGTGGTATTGAAATCATTTTGGCATTGTATAGATTCTTGTGTGTTTCCTTGTTATTATTTGTCTGAATTATAACTGAGAATTTTCGCCCCCCATAATACGGAAGATTCATGGAATGTGGGGATGTCAAGGATGATTGTAAGAGAGTTGCTAATCACTATGAGTTACATATTTGATCATGAACAGATGTTGAAGGTATTATAATTAATGAAGGTAAATTATGTATATGATTAAGGATCGGATTGATAAATAAAACTGTTTGTACGTATGTTAATTACTTAAGCCTTTTTATTTTATAATTTGTACTTACAAAAAGAAGCGTTCAACTCCTTGTAACTGAGAATTTATAAATTCATAGTTCGGAGATTTATAATTTCCTTATTTCAATGAAGAAGTGACCTAATTCATTTCAATAAGATGATCATAAATCGTCTTACCTAAGTATAAAAACATGATATGGTAATGTGTAGAAAATGATATGATCATGAATGGTTAGATAATATTGAGATGTTGATTGTACTGATGCCCATATAATTGAGGATGAAAATTTATGTTGCAAAGGTATGAGGAGAGTATTTAGAGTTTGAACATAATAGAATCGATGGAATTGACAAATAATGTCGAGTTTTGATATCATCAGATAACAAGATGTAACGGAATCATCACTTTATTATTTCATGGATAGCTTTACATATGAAACTCTAAAAAGAGTTGATACTTATGCTACGTATCTCGTAGTAAAATTCTAGATAAAAGTAACACAATTGACAGGGTTTTGTAGCTTGATGATTGGGGTTTTCAGATTGAAGAAGATTCTAATGAAACTTGAATATCCTCGAGAGTTGTTTCTAGGGTAGGAATTCTAAAGTGAACAAAAGCAAGCTCATCTCTAAGTATGCTTTCTGTGGCCTAATTATTGCTTTGGCGCGGGATTTGCATAATTGTTCTTTCTATTCCAAAGGCATTACAAATTACGAATACTTGTTTTATTAGACGGTTTCTAGTGGTTGGTCTTTTGTTTTTGCAGTACTTGGTCTGGTGGCCTATCTTGTTGCAAACCTGACACTTGACACTGCAAGGTCCCGTGTGATGTAGTCTACAACTTTTACACAAGGGAAGGTTTCTAGTATACCTATTGGTATAGCAGGCAACTCTGTAGGCTGTCTTTGCTTTTATGCTGTTGTTGGTGGTAATCATTGTTATGGTTGTTATTGTTGCGGTTATCTTGGTAGTTGTTGTGATTGTGATTGTTGGAGTGGTTATTATTGTTGTGTTTATTGGGATAGTTGTTGTTGTTGGTGTTTCTTCTATCTTCAAACCTTCGTTTGTGATTATTGGTTTCTTGCACAGAATCACGCTTTATTATCTGATCCATTAATCTCTGGGCTATGTTGATGGCTTCCCCAATGTTTGAGGATTAGATTGGGCAGTAACATTTCCTTCAATACTTCTGGGTAATCCACTAATGAAGACTTCTAATAGTTTCTCGGCGTTTGGTACCATGTTTGGGCATAAGACGGCTAATTCCTGAAATCTCCTAATATAAGTCTTAAGATCATTTCCTTTCACGGCCAAGTTGTAAAATTCGTCTTCCATTTTCTTGACTTCAGTTAGAGGATAATACTTATTGGTTAAGAGCCTTTTCAATTGGTCCATGTGGATCTATTGGCTTGTTCTATTTCGAAATGGGTTGGGCTCATGAATTCCACCATAGGACAGGGCATCTATCGGTTTAAGGTACTGGTAAGCATATGTCAACTTTGTTTTCCTCGGCACAGTTGCTATGAGAAAATACCTATTCAGTCCGCTCACACCAGCGAATGAGGTCAACTGCTCCTTCCGTACCATTGAAGTAGAAAGGTTGACAGCTAATGAACTCTTTATAGTTTCTCCTTACCACTCTCTCGTGACAAATTATCTCAGCCTTATGGTCAGACAACCAATCTATTCCTATGATTACATTAAAACTCTCACTTCTAAAGGGTATCAAGTTAATGTCAAACACATGACCTTATATTTCTAGTTTGCAACCCTTAATGGCCTTATCTATCTCTACTAGTTATCCGCTAGCTATCTCAATCTCATAGCTAAAACTTAAATCACGGGGCTCAGTGTCTAACAGAGGTATAATGGTAGTGTAAACAAAGCTATAGTCGGCACCAGAGTCAAACAAGGTAGTGGCATAATGATCATTCAAAGTAAACATACATGTCACGATGTTCGGGTCCTGGCGAGCCTCCTCTGCTCCCAACATGAATGCCCTACCTCTTACCTGATTCCCTTGGTTTCTATGACCCTGACCCCCATTAGCAGCCATGACTTGGTTCTGAGGGTTTCCCCTGGCCTTTGAGCCTGATTCAACCTAGGACATGTTGCCTTGACATGATCGGTACTACCAAACTCGTAACAGGCCCTAACAGTTTGGTTTCTAACATTGATGGGGTTCACATTCCTAGGCACCACTCTATAATCCTTAGCCAAATGACCTAGGTGGTTATAGTTAAAACAAGTGCGACAAGGTGTCTCAGGTGAATGGTGATAGTTGTAGGTTTTACACTTGGGTTTTGTACCCGTGTATCCTCCCCTAACAGGGTTTGCGGTTGTAGCAAAAGCATTTCCAGTCCTAGTCCTTTTGTTGTCATCTCTCACATTCCTATCCTTGCTAGGTTATCCCCCATTTCCTCTCTTCTCAAGGTTCTTTTTTATGGATCCATTCCTAAGGGCTTCATCAGTCAATGTGCCAGCTATCTGCACAGCCTTTTGGATGGTCTTTGGCTCCTTTGCTGCCACCATTCCTCGAATTTGTGGAGCAAGACCATACGCATACCTTTCAATCCTCTTACCTTCCGGGGTTACTAAGTGAGCAACTAACCTAGCCAACTCATGAAACCTATCAGTGTACGCAGCATGGCCAGCCCCGACCATGACGTGATTCCACAACTCAGTTTCTAACTTTTGCATTTCATTACTCGGGTAGAATTCCTCTCTCGTCAAAGTCTTAAAGTCTTCCCAAGACATACCTACAGCGGCTTCTCGACTTCGTGTGTGGATTTCAGAGTTACACCACGTGAGAGCCTTACCAACAAACAAACCAGTAATGTACTTCACCTTCTGACTATCCCTACACCCACTCATATCCTGAACTGACTCCATCTTCTCTATCCAACAGGTATAAACTATAGCTCCTCCTTTACCATCATACTCCTTAGGGTTACAAGCTAAGAACTCCTTATAGGTACAATCCTTACTAATATTACCCCGGATGTTGTCATTGACGGCATCGCCATTTTGATTCCTATCATTTCCTTAACATCTACCTTGGTCACCTACTTGGGCTACAATAGTGGGAAGTAAATTCTGCAACTGTTGTGCAATGATAGTGGAGAAGTCTAAGACTCCGTTAACACCATCATTTACCTCACTACCCTGACAATATACTTGTCCACCTTGACCATCAATCCTACCATCACCCTGATCACCAGAACGACCTCTAGTCCTACCACCACCTCTACCATCTCATCCACACGTTCCCCCTCCTCGTGATGCGGCAGCAGGCCGACCAGCACTGCGGGTCGTCATCGTTGGCGGCATTATCTACACGAGGGAGAATATGGGCAACATTAGGTAGGTGGACGGTCAACACGTATAGGATAACTTAATACACTGTACTAAGCCTAATACGGTCCTAAGGTGTCAACACTGATTTGTGCGAATGGTAATACTAAATATGTGTGAGTCATGATACATTTATTATTACGTTGGCCACCGCATTTATACCTGTATCCTTTCCTAGTGGTACTTAGTATTAAGCTCAAACATTTCAATGAATGA
Source organism: Tanacetum coccineum (assembly GCA_026074375.1). Taxonomy (NCBI): domain Eukaryota; kingdom Viridiplantae; phylum Streptophyta; class Magnoliopsida; order Asterales; family Asteraceae; genus Tanacetum; species Tanacetum coccineum. Next base: position 57,124 of record BQNB010015078.1, on the reverse strand, counting down.
ATTAACTAGTGTTATACCCTATATCCACCTAAGCACGTATAAACGGAACACCGCGCACATAGATCCTATAATGCAACTATATGAAGGCCTAGGTTATAGTCTAGGTCAACCACCCTAGTTCTCTATAACCTGGCTTTGATTGCCATTTCTGTCACACCCCGTCATAGGCAAAAACATGAGAATGCAACATAATGATCAATCATAACACAAGATACAAAATAGAGAAGTCTAAAATGCATTAATAAAAGTGTCATGATGACCATCAGCCTCAAAACAACCTTAAGTGATGTCCCATCCAAAAACACAACACATAGTCGCCAATTATTATAATCACAAGCCCACACAGGGGTCCATTCAATCTTAAACCTCAATCCTCAAGAAAACTAATCCATAACATACATCAAAGGCAAGACTTCTCAAACACGATTCCTACGGGATTCTCTAAAAGTCTCCTACATGCACCACAACCTTAACGATCATTAACTTCACCTGTAAATGATACTCGAAAACGTCAACAATAATGTTGGTGAGCTCGTAGGTTTGATTAAAAACCCAGTCGTTGTGCCAATATCTCAAACGGTTGGACAATTGTGCTATATGACAGTGAATATATGCAGATCAATCACGAACCCATGACTTAGCATCCCCGCTAATCATGTACTAAGACCTAGCATCCCCGCTAGTCTTATCACCAGCGTGTATCAACGCTCTTAGGATCGCAACCTCAATGACATACCACACCTAAAGCCTACCAAGTGGAGCAATATTTAGGGTGAAGAACCACACAGAAAGATCACACAATATCACACAAGCACATGTAACGACGTTCGCACACGACCTAGTCCAGTTAATGTCCCATTTTAATTATTCATTTCCAAAACAGTTTTCAGATTTGATACATAGAGGTTAGACGCATGTTGTACGGTTATCTTTAACGTTTTAGTGGTGTGATGGTTGACGACTTAACTCCGACTGATACCATATCAGACCCATATCTTAGTACAATATACTTATACTATTTACTTAAAATAGTTAAGTAATATAAGATAATAAATACTTATAATATACTTTGATAAATTCATTCGGTACACATAGTTACCATAAATATACCATTTATACTTTACAAAATGAAACGTTTATTTACACTAAACATTTTAGAAAAGTTTCGTGAAAGATTATATTTTTCGTCTTTTAGTCGACATATTAAAATAATAAAATAATAATATATTATTATTAAATCAAGAATTACGTTTGAACTAAAAATTCTAAGTATAGACTTTTTACGAAATTTCAACATGACCCGTACGTTTATACAACGTTTTCCAAGGGTTTCAAACCTTAAATTCAAACAATTTCCAACATTTCGACACTTTCCGACCAAATTTCAAAAATCACATTTCACGACGTTTACCAAGATAAATTCCCAAAACGACTTTCAATATAACTTCACAAGTATTTTTCACTTCCCAAAAGTTCGTCAAAACACCCAAAACGGCTAGTTAACTCTTATTGGGCTTAAGGGCCCAATAAGGATCCATTAAGGTTTTTACATATGCAAATATGTTCTAAGCCCAAAACCAAGGCCCATTAGTATATATAAGCCCAAACCAATAAGTAACAAAGTAATATGAACCACAATAAGCCATCAAATAAGCCACGACTTATTGATTCTTATTGGGTCGTGAGCCCATAAGCTCCAAATCTATATATATTAAGCTTACAAATAAGCTAATAAGCTACGTATCGTATTTGGTTATCATCATAAGTTATAATAATAGTCCACAAAAATACGACATACTAGAGTAATAATCAAAAACTCCATCCTTGTGTTATCCCAAAAAGTCGTGAGCTAATAAGCTATTCGAGCTTAAAAATAAGCTCAATAATCCATATACAAAATAAGCTACTTAGCAAATATATGTTTTTCAACCATCACGACCATAATATCAAAACTAACAAAACCCCTTTGTTCCTTTCTTTAGTTCGACGCAAACCAACACCCCTTTTCTATTCGTTTCGTTTTCAAATATCGATTTTTACAACGATCAACTTGTACAACCAACATCTATGCATTACTAACAACCCAAAAAGACAAGTAAAATTTAAATTTGAAAGACTTAAACGAATGGTCTTCAAAATACTTTTCGCCGCAAACCGGACAACCTAACGTTGTTTTAATGAATACTCGAACACTAGAATCACCCCGGAAATACTCTAAACTATCGTGTTTTTGATAAAAATTGAAAAATGAAAAGTGTGTGTGTGTGTTGGCTTATTTTAGACGCAAGAGGAGAGAAACACACAAGTGTGTATGTTTTATTTTTGAAAGAGAAATGAATTATGCATGTTTGAATGAAAACAAAACTATTATGTACCAAGGTTGGGACACAAGAGCTAAAGTTTAGCCTTCTTGTTCCCTTCCCTTATCTTGACGCCGGATAGGATCCAAGGAGGGTCTCGGGTTCTTCTTTTCGTATCGGGATCACTTAAAAACTCATAAAACTTGATCGTAAATTTTTTCCCAAAGTTAATTAGCATTTTTATTCACCTTAAAAATACTTTTTCAATAACTTATAGTATTTACCTGACATATTTCCATATTAGACCTCCCAAAAACTCATGTGGACATTAACGGATGTGTCGGAACTCGTTTTCGGCATTACTTAAAATTTCACGGGTTAACCACCCGAAATATAATTAACACAATAATACCCTCTAAAAAGAATTATTATACACCATATCACCATAATTCACCTCAATCTCATAATTTCACCACCGTTAACATGGTACATATTCTAATAAAATTGACAAACGTCAAATAGTCAAAGGACTAATATTAGAATATATTCAAAACACAAAAAGGGCAGGGGTTACAACAAGAGTAGTTAGACCTTATCTATTTCAACTCAAAACTTATTATTTGCAAAGAGTAGTTAGACCTTATATAATTCAATCCAAAAAATCTAATAGTGAAATTTATCGACTAAGGTGTGATGGTAAAACGACGCTTATAATATAAATAGGAACGCGAAAAAATATGTGATATTCCTTTCAGTTCAAACCAGGTTATAAAAGGAAACAAAAAGCATAGTTCTCAACATTTAGATTGCCGAAGATACACCCTTAATTTAGTATTACATAATATTGCTACAACGTCACATGTATTATGTAATATAATGGATAATTCTACGCAAACAAACATAAAATCAAAAATTCAAAACAATAAAACAAAAACCAATTTTTTATGTGCTGAGAATTCATTATCGATAAAAAATTCGATCAATTAAGTACTTAATTAATCAAAATATACATTAATCAACATGATGATGAAGAAAACAAAAGAAGCTGATTACTTAGTTACATGTATGTCAACAATCTTTAAGCATGTTCATCATTGCATCTTATAAACCGAATAACCCATGATTGAGATAGTAGATGGATAAACATACCCAACAATGATAGTAAAAAAAAGTTTTTTATACTAACCTGTAGAGAATAAAGCTTGAAAGGCTTATCCTCGAAGCATTTAGGTAAACGAAATTGGTTCAAACTGACCAAGCTCCATAATAGCCACCATCATACTGACTCATATTGATCATCATGCATCTGCACATAAACATCCGATGATTTTGATGAATAGGCTTTCACCATGAAAACTCTAAATCTTGGCTATGGTCATCGTGAAGGCAAGACACTAGTCCTATAGTAAACAAAGATGTTAAGTGAGATTAAGTTCCGTTGGAAAAAAGAAAAAAATAAACATGTTGTCATCGTAAATGCATATGTTCTCAATAAAGGGGTATCCTCTCTACTGTCAAAATCTAGTGAATAGCCGAAGGTTTCTTTTTCCTTAAGAAAATGATTATTTCCTTCTACTTGATATGCCTATAAATTCTCCTACTCACAGGATCCTGACAAGTGTCAAAATCGACGGTTTGGATGCGAAGAGATAATGACTAGAGAAAAAACATAAAATATTATTGTGTGTGTAGGAGGATTTGTAGGAATATAAGGAGAAAATAGCAACACTATTTTCCTTATTCCCTTATATTGTTCTTGTTTGATCTAGCTCCTTGCTAGTGTTTTAATAAATCGTCGTTCAAAAAAAAATCAAATAATACACAAATGATCTAAAAAAATTATACTTTAAATCAACTTTATTTTTTGTAAGGCCTCCTCAAACCTTTCAATTTAGTACAAAGTGCAAATATCAAAAATATGAGAATGCAATATCGATTTCACTAAACTTTTTCACACACCAAATACTTGTCGAGCTCTTCATCAAACCCTCTGTTATCAAGCACAAGATAATTAATACTTAATAAATTTAACAAAGTAACAAAAATAATACATCTAACCATACTACTTGATTATATTCTACATAAAACCCAATTCTTTTGCAAAAAATAGCAAAAACACCAAATGGATTTCATTTAAATTTTTGAATAGCAATGCGAATACCTCTAGTTCAAGCAACTTAAAATTTTAATATTGAAGAAGGTCCGTGAACCCTTACGAACAGAGAATGAGTTACTCAGAGTAGGATGGGTCATGGCCAACCCAGACTCTCTATTTGAAGGTGTATATGTTATTTCATCTGTTATTTTAGTCTACAATGAAAAATTATCAGGCGCACCCAATTAGATAATCAAAGTAATGCACTTATGCATCTTTTCACAAGTTACTAATGTTTAACTGATATCTTTCAAATAGTTTCTATCAAGGTTGTCAGGATCGGGATCTTATCTAGGATCGTTTTTGGCTTTGCAAGATCGTAATCGTAAGATCGGATCGGGATCGTAAGATCCTATGAAAACATATATATTTTTGTATAAGGTTATTTTTTTATATTTCTATATGTTTTTATATAATATTTTATATGATGGGCATTTACATATATCCCAAAAACACTTCAATATTGACAAATTTTATCAAAACATTCTTTAATTGCGTTGTACATCATGCATTGATAACTTGTATTTTGAAGAAATATTTAAATTTTCAAGTTTTATTAGGTATATATGATATTCTCAAATTCCTCATGGTATGATAAATGAATCTAAATGGATGATAAAAGAAAAAGTTCCATGTTCAAATACCACGTAAACAACATCAAGCACCCCTAACAAGTTATTATCGAATAACTTGTCAAGATCAGACAACCGAGCTTTGATAGAAAAGCAAGTATCATTAGAGCGTTTTTGAAATTGTTTTTGTTTGAGAGAAGTTTAATGAAAATGTATGAGTGTGAAAGTTTAAAAGAATAAAAACATGTAAAAAGTAAGAAAATATTTAAAGAGTGAGAAAATATTATATTTAAATAAAAGCTGTAAGTGGAATGTGACATCAGGTAAATTAAAAAGAACCACTTACATTAGGACACGTTAGCAAAATGACATAGGCATAAACCTTCTTTTAATTGTATAAATAGATAGATATATTTATATTACATATAAAAAGAAAACATCTATGATAAAAACTTAAAAATTGAGTAATGTTTTTAGATTAAAATACCTTTATTTATAAAAGACAATGTAATCAATTAAAAATTTAAGTCACTAACTTTTTCACTTTCACTTACTCGATAACCAATATAATATATATAAAAAAGTTGCACATATAAATTAATGCTACTATACACCAACGTCGTTATACGCACGTAATCGTTTAGTGTTTTGAACGTTAAATGAGTTTTTGACTTATGCAGTGTGTCTATGTGTTTTTCTTGACAAACCGAGCTAAGAAAAGCCAATAATTAATAATTTTAATGTTTATTTATTTTATAAATGATTTTATAAGTTTAGCTCTTTATGTATTGGCTTTTCTTAAATATGACCTTGATATTACATTTGGTTTAAATTTCATTCTAGATTTTATTATTAAATTATATAATGTGTTTGATGAAAATTTGTTCCAATTTCATTCTATATTTTATTTTAAAATTATATAATGTGTTTAATGAAAACTTCTTGTTTTTTAAAGTTTTTTATTGAAATGCAAATTTTTATTTTAATAAATGGAAAATCAGAGGGTTAAAAGAAATGGAAAGAAAAAATGTAATGGATTCAGAAATAAATGTTTTGATTTTAGCTATAAAAAATTAAAATTTTAAGTGTGTAAGTGAAAAGAAAATTAGAAAAAGAAAGCAATAACGTGACATGATGTGTAAACTAAAGAGAGTCATGGTCACACCGTTGTTCTAAGAGCACTGGATATACCGTAGCGGGGAGCATGGTGTGGTTTGGTGCGGTTTTTGACTAAAACCGAACTGCAACCGCATTTGCGGTTTCTTCAAAAATAGAAACCGAACCGCACCACGGTTTGCGGTTTCGGTTTTGCGGTTTTTGCGGGTTTTCGGTTTTTAACCGCACCGCACCGCACCATCAGGTGCTGTTTTTGCGGTTTTTGATTTACAATGTCGGTTTTTTTGGTTATAACAACGTATATATTTAATGTAAACACACATATCACTTATAACTTATAAGAATATTGATGATAATATGTGGTAAAATGCATATAACACACATTAAATAATCAATGTGCCGTTTTCGGTTTTAAAAAATAATATGCGGTGCGGTTTTTGTGGTGCGGTTTTACGGGTAAAACCGCAACCGCACCGCAAAATGCGGTTTTTCTTTTTTCTTAAAACTGAACCACGGTTTTTGCGGTGGTGTGGTTTTTGTGGTGCGGTTTTTTGCGATTTTTGCGGTTTTGCGGTTTGCGGTGCGGTTTCTGCTCACCCCTAGGATATGGTGGCTTAGCCACTCTCACCAGTCACATGTGGCATCAAACACCAGTCTTACGCCACCATACCATGAACCTTTCGAGTGAGTGGCTTAGCCAATTTTGGCGTGCACCAGTGGGGAGAAAGTGAAAGCAAAAGTTACCGTTTGAAGGCAACAGTCGAGTTTTTTAAAAATTTAATTTTTTAATAATAATAAAAAAACGCTACTTGTACACTATATAAATCCGTATAAACTATCATTTTACACACAATTTACTCCCAAGATCACACAATTTGCATACAAACACTAAAAAAATGTCTCAAACCCAAACGATCCGTTTTATCAAAACCTTCTCAATTTTTCTTCGTCACAACAATCGTTCACTTCAAACCTGGCTACACCTTCGTCACAACACTTGATATCTTCGTCTCAATTTCCTCCCTATGGTACCGAATATGTTATGCCGGTGTACACACAAGATCAACTATATTCCCAAAAGCTTTCTTATCATCAAAACCAACAACTCAACGCCAACTTTCAAAATATCCAAAGTAATCCACCATAATTCTATGATTCACAACCACCACGGTCACGACCACCACCACAAGAAACTCAACCATCAAAACTGTCTACAAAAGATCAACGGGAAAAACGTAAAGGAAAACGACCCGCCAAAAAAATTCCCGGTTGACGTTTTCATGGACGATGAAGACGATCCAAAAGAAGTACAACAAAAAACCCGTTGGTCGGTGGTGGAAACTGTAACACCCCCAAAATGGGTCGCAGCGGAAATATGGATTGGGGAATGTTACTTCATAGATCAATAGCACAAGATATGAGAACGACCTCTATATGAGTCGTTTAAAATTGATACATTGGATTAAATAGACTTGTTTGTTACAATAGCCGAAGCTTAAATAGTTCATCCAAGAAAAGTAAAGATTTTAAGACATAACAATGTTCCCAAAATGTAATGCACTCAAATCTTTATAGAAATGACTTCAAAATGACGACCACCAATGTATCCTTGTTTCTTGTACCTTATTGACCTGAGAAAAACATGCTTTAAAACGTCAACATAAAGTTGGTGAATTCACAGGTTTAGTAAATGTATAAAGTAGGACCACAAGATTTCCAAAGTAAGACATGTAACACATACAATATCTTAAAAGTAATTACGAGTGCACTAAGTTCATGACACCGAAGCTCGACATATATGTATGCAATTTAATGCACTAAATGTGCCCATGTAGATGTTCAACCCGCAACATCCAAATTGTTCCGACATGTATACGTTCGTTGTTTCGGTACCTCCGAAAACTGATGAGCGCTACTCACCCGAACGGGGATGTCAATCCCAAATAGATCTATTCATAACATTCGCGCTCGCTAACTAGCAATTGACAGTTCATGAGGGTGGGCAATAGTGGGTTTAGCTACTTAGGCCAACTCGTAATATGTTTAAAAGAGTACTTGCGTCCAAATGTAAAACAATGCATGTTTCTCACCCCAAAGTTGTAAAACAATATAGTTGTATAAAAGCGGGGCTATGAACTCACCGAAAGTGAATGATTGATTATCTAAATCAAATGAGTGAATCGCCTCGGCAATTTGAAAGCAACCTAATTAATTATAGGCCGTATGAGTATAATGTATTTCATATAAATAAAACATCACATGTTGCATAGCTACACCACCACCTAATAGTTTTTATTAATTAATTAAAAGTTAAAACAATAATTAACTCGTACTTTGTTAAATAATGTTAATATTTGATTCCGTAAAAAAATATTATTGTTGTCCGACAATTGATTATTTGTTAATAATAAATGATCTAATATTTTTATCGTTTATATAATGATATTATATAAATAGTTTATTGGTTTTATAAAATAATATTTATAAAGTTAAAACGTATATAAATATTATATAATTGATACTACAATATTTCTTAACATTTTTATAGCTCAAACAGACCCGAAAATACTCGTAAATCACTTTTTATATTTCTAACAGATTGTTACATTTTTATAAAAATCATAGAAAATTATTTATAAAAATTAATTAGTTTTTATACTTTTCTAATTTATCCAAATTCTTTATCAAACTCATAACTCCACTCATTTTATCTTTGTTTCGCGTGTCTTTATATGTATAGAATCGTGGACGAGATAAACTTACAAATAAAATACTCATAAATTTTAATAAAATCTGCGACGAAACAGTAAATTCAAAACACTATATAAAAGTAATATTTATAACTTTAAATCTTACGAAAATCGTATCTCCTTCGTTATAGCTTTGTTTTTCGAGTTTCTTATATGCTTGGAATACTCATAACATGGACTATCATTATAAAATATCTATATACTTTTATCAGATCCGAAACAGTGCCAGTTCTTATAAAACTACTTTAATAAAAACACTTTTATATATTTAATTATCGTAATCTTGTAAATATCATAACTTCCTCGTTATAGCTTTGTTTTTCGAGTACCTTATATGCTTGGATTCCTATGAATGTAATATTTTTAAATAAACACCATCCAGAAATTTATTGAAAAAAATGAATCTAAACAGAATACTCAAAACAGTTCGTATATATATATATAAAGTATAAACTAGTCTTTATAATTTATTACTTGGTTAAATTTGTACAAGTCCTCTAAATTACTTTATACCACATCTTTGGTACATTTTAGGTCCTTTAAATTGTGTCCATCATTTTATGTCCAAGTAAAGTGTCTAAGTAACTTGTCCTCATAATAATTTATACATAAACTTTATAAATAAGCTTTATAAACCATTAATTTATGTCCCCCCCCCTGTAACTTTATAAATTAATCCACACTTACATAAAGTGTGTTTTTGCATTTTAAACATCATTTCACCATAAATAATTATATATTCGAATTATAAACAAGCTCATTATATTTTATAAATCCACAAAACAAACCCTAGGTGGTGATTAACAAATATAACATGATATAAAATATGAAATTAAATAATTAGAAAGATTAGGGTTATATCTAGACCTTAATGAAGATGTATGAAGATGCTACACAAATCAAACCCGAGTATTTAGCCCTAAATACTTCCAAGAAAACCCTAGTTTCCTCTTGATAGAAACCATTGCAAAAAAATTCCTAAGCTTCCAATATACCTTGATTCACCTTAGATATTACTACTAACAATACTAGTACACTTGTATCTTTGTAAAATCAAAAACTATGAAAACCCTAAATTGCAAATGTTGGTCGTAGGTTTTGAGTGTCTAGAGAGAGTTTGTGTGTGTTTTGTTTACTTGAATTTGTAAAGAGTATGTTAGCCTTCCTAAGACTTGCCTTTTATAGCCAAGTGGTAATGCAAAACAACCTCAAACATACCATTAACTAGGAGGTGGTAAAGGTATAAGTTGTAAGGGTTTGTAAGGTGTTCTCCTCCTCCCTAGGAGGAGGGAACGGTTGGAATGGGAGGGGAGGGTACTTTGATGTGCCAATTTATAGAGTAATGGGATTGAGATAGTACCTTGTGTAAGTTATAACAAAGTGAGATGAGATTAGTGGGTTTTAAGGATTTAATTTTTGTGCATATGGTATATCCGGCCTAATGGTTATAATAAGTGAGAAATGAGTTAATTTTTAGGCATTGGGTATAATAGTGGGTATTTGTTTGAGTATAGATATGTATAGGTACTTCCCGGTATGCCTAAATGTATTTTATTGCGAAACGTAGACGCTTTACGTAACCAATAAAAATATAATATGAAAAGTTATAAATTATCCTCGTAATAATTATATAACACTTGGTTGACGTAAACTTTTACTTGTTTGATGTCCGTTTACGTTGAATGTTGATTTTTAGTCGTACAATGACCTGAAATAACGGATTGTTACAGTCTTCCCCCGTTAAAGGAGCCTTGTCCGCAAGGCTCAAGATGCGACATTTGTCAATGGTGCGGTTTTTGTGAAGAGATGCGGATACTTCTTTCGGAATTGATCTTCACGTTCCCATGTGAACTCAGGACCTCTCCTAGAGTTCCATCGGACCTTGATAATGGGGATGCAGCTTTGCTTCAACCGCTTGACTTCACGATCCATAATCTCTACTGGTTCTTCAACGAAGTGGAGCTTATCATCAATGTGTATTTCATCCTGCGAAATTGCCAATGGCTCGTCAGATAAACATTTCTTTAAGTTAGATACGTGAAACGTACTATGAACCCTGCTTAGTTGTTGAGGAAGTTCTAGTCTATAAGCAACGGTTCCCACTTTTGCTAACACCTTGAAAGGGCCAATATACCTTGGGTTCAACTTCCCGTGTTTGCCAAAACGGATAACCCCTTTCCAAGGCGATACCTTCAACGTGACCTTGTCATCAACTTGAAATTCCCAAGGCTTACGCCTTACATCAGCGTAACTCTTTTGTCGATCACGAGCGGCTTGGATTCTTTGCTTGATCTGAACGATTTTCTCGGTTGGATTGTAAATGAATATGTAAACAAGTTGTAACGAGCATGTATTCTTCCCCTATATTTGTAAAGTAATGTAAAATAAGTGAAAAAAGAGCTATAAACTCACTTTAAGTGAATGTAGTGATTATCGCAAAATCAACAAAGTAATCGTCTCAAACGATCCAGAATGCAACCTGATTAATTATAGGTCGTATAAGTACGATGTATTTAATATAAATATAACATCATAAGTTATAGAGTTATACCACCACCTATTAGTTTTTGTTTAATTTATAAAAGATGAAACGATATTTAAGTCACGCTTGTTAATTAAATGTCCAAGTATATGCGTTCGTAAAAATGTTACCTTTATCTAATAATTGATTATTTGTTAATACAAACGGACCCGAAAGCGTTCGTAAACCACTTTTTATATTTCTAACAACTTGTTGTATTTTTATAAAAATGCAGAAACTTGTTTAGAAAGATTAATTAGTTTTTGTAATTTCTATTTATCATAAATCTTTAAAAACTCGTAACTTGCTCATTTTAACTTCGTTTCGCTTGTTCTTTATACGTATGAAATCGTGTCGAGATAAACTATTCAAATAAATTACTCAATGTTTTTATAAAAATCTGTGTCGAAACGGTAAATTCAAAACAGTTTATAAAATCATTTTTATAACTTTAATCTTACAAAAATCGTATCTCCTTCATTATAGCTTTGTTTTTCGAGTTCCTTATATGCTTGGAATCCTCATGACATGTACTATCATCATAAAACATCCATATATTTTTATCAGATTTGAAACAGTGCTAATTTTTATAAAACTACTTTTATAAAAATATTTTTATGTATTTAATTATCGTAATCTTGTAAATATCATAACTTCTTCGTTATAGCTTCGTTTTTCGAGTTCTTTATATGCTTGGATTCCTTATGAAAGGTACTATTATATAAAAATACTTTTAGAATTTATTAAACTTTCAAATCTACACAGAATAATTAAAACGGTTCGTTCATGTATAAGATTTATAAACTAGTTTTTATAATTTATCACTTGATTAAATTTGTACAAGTCCTTTATATTAATTAGTACCACAAGTCTTACATATTTTGAGTCCTATAGATTATGTCCATCATTATTTTCCAAGTATAATGTCCTCATAATAATTTGTATATAAACTTTGTAAGTAAACTTTCAACAAATGAATTTATAAACTAAATCTATAAATTAACCAACACTTATATAAAGTGTGTTCTTGCATTTTAAACATCATTTCACCATAGTTACATATATATACGAATTATGTTCATTCTCATAATATTTTATAAACTCATAAAATAAACCCTAGGTGGTGATAAACAATATAACATGATATAAAATATGAAATTAAATAATTAGAAAGATTAGAGTTTACGTAGACCTTAAGAGAGTGTATGGAGATGATGAACACACAATCAAACCCCAATATGCAAACCCTAAATTGAAACCCTAATGAAGAAAACCTTAATTTCTTGAAAACCCTAGTTTCACTTCTTCTTGTAAACCATTGCTAAATCAACACCCAAGCTTCCAAATCACCTTGATACACCTTATATATTATATCTAAGAACACTTGTATAATTATAACCTTGCTAGAATCAAAACTATGAAAACGCTAATGGATATTTTTTGGCCGTGGGTTATGTATAAGAACAAGAGAGAGTTTGATTAATTTTGCTAGTGAAATATGTGTGTTAAATCTTCCTAGGACCTTCTATTTATAGCCAAGGTATTAAGCTAAACCATATGCAAAACAAGAAGTCCAAAGATGGTTTAGTGGTAAAGGTACAAAACATGTAAGAATCTCCTCCTCCTTAGGAGGGGGAAGGACATAGATTTGATAATTTATGGAGAAATAGGAGTGTAAGGTTTATTTGGTGGGTTATACCTAGAATGAGGTGACTTTAGTGGGGATTTAAGATTTTATTTGTGTTTTATCAATTGTATATCCGGTCTAGGTGGGGGTTTAGTGTAGAAATGACAAAATTTCGAGTATTGGGTATAAAAGTGGGTATTTGTTTGAGTATAGATGGGTATTGGTGCTTCCGTGTATGCCTAAATGTATTTTATTGTGAAACATAAACGTTTTACATAACGTACCAAAATAAAATATAAAAAGTTATAAATTATCTTCACAATAATTATATAACACTTGCTTGATGTAAACTTTTATTTGTTTGATAGACGGTTTACGTTGAATGTTAGTTTTTAGTTTACGCGATTTAACTAAACGATCGAAAAAAATAAAAAGTGTAAAAGTTTAAAATAAATATTTGAATATTTATTGACGTAAAATGATGTGAAAATGCGGATTGTTACATGTATAAAATGACACCTCATCAATCTCAAATAAAGTGATATTTGATATCAATATGCTTTGTTCTTAAGTGCAGGACTGGATTGTTCATATTTCAAAAAACATTTTAACTAGCAGTACCTTCATAAGGTACTGTTTGTTTTACAATTGCATGTACTTTAAGCTAAGTACTTCTTTGTTCACAGTTAAGTCTGTTTATCAAAGTAAGATATATATAAAGAAAATTTTGATAAAACATACCAGTTGTTTAAGAATTGTCACCATTTGCAGTTGTCCACAAAATGAATAGATGTATCAATGTAATGGCTATCTCACTTTCATCTTCAACTTATGATTTCCCATTCAGTCTGATTTCTTCACAGTTCATCATCACTTAAAAAGTCAATCATCTCTGACTTTATACCTCCCCTTAAGAATAGCATCAAATCTTCTTTCAAAGTCCATACTTTACAAGCAATCCTCCCATTAAAATGTAGCTATCGTTCGTTATAGCTCCGTTTCTCGAGATCCTTATGTCCTTGGATTAGTATTAAGAAAATTTATCAAAATATTATATTTATAAAATTTAAACCACTGATGAACAGTAGCTTTTACTATTCATAACAGTTTATAAAAATTGTTTTTATAAAATTAATTATATATATCTTGTAAACTACGTAACTAGTTCGTTATAATTCCGTTTTTCGAGTTCTTTATGTCCGTGGGTTCGTATTAAGGAAATTTATCAAAATATTATATTTATACAATTTATACCCCTGATGAACAGTAACTTTTACTGTTCATCACAGCTTATAAAACTATTTTTATAAAGTTAATAATATATAACTTGTAAATGTCGTAACTTGTTCGTTATAATTCCGTTTTTCGAGTTCCTTACATGCTCACGATCCTTGTAAAGAGCACTATTTTTATAAAATATAAAACATAGGGTTTTAATGTTCGAATCCAACAGTAGGTATTTAAATAAAATTAGGGTTTTCAATTAAATAGTTAGTTTGTAATTATTTTTACTTAAAGACTTTGCACCATAAATTCACCAAGTATTATACCGTATATTCCACATGTATTTAGTCCTCTAAATGTCCATGTCCTTTGTCCATATGAAATCATCAAATACTTTGAATAACTTAAAAATAAAACTAGGTGGTGATTAACTAATGCAACAAGTATGTATACAATAGAAAATAAATGAATGAGTAATGAAAACTTTAAATAGACCTTATAGAAGTCAAGTAGGATGATGAACACAAGATGTAAACCCCAATCAAGCCTTCAAAATCAAAACCCTAATCAAGAAAACCCTAAATATGTTTTCTTGATAAATCCTTGTTAAACCCGAATCCAAGCTTCCCAACACCTTGAGTAGTCTTAGGTAACCTTAGATTGAACACTTGAATGCTTGGAATACCTTGGTTGCAAAATTAAAATGAAACCCTAAAAGTTTAGTGTGTGCCGTGGGTTTGGAGTGGAAAAAGAGGGTTTTGTGCTTTGGTTTTTCTTGTATGAAAGTGTAAAAGGGTTAAGGACTTAGGGCTTGCTTTATATAGCACTTTAGGAAACCATAAACTAGCTTAATGAAACCATGGGAGCACATGGTAAAGGTACAAGAGTGTAAGAGACTTCTCCTCCTCCCTAGGCAAGGGATTCGGCAAAAGGGCACCAAGGACACCAAGATTAGACAATCTTTAGGAATTAGGGTCCAAGGTACATAAGTGTAAGGATTTACAAGTTGTAAAATGAAAAGTAGAATAGATTAAATGATTTATTTCAAGTGTAAAAGCTTATGTCCGGTTTTAGTGAGGTATAAGTGAGAAAAATAAATAAATTTTGAGTATTGGGTATAAACGTGGGTATTTGTTTGAGTGTAGATAGGTAAAGGTGCTTCCGGGTACGACCGAATGTAATTTATTGCGAAACGTAAGCGTTTTACGTAACCAACAAAAATAAATTACAAAAAGTTATAAATTATACTCCTAATAATCATATAACACTTGCTTGATGTCAACTTTAATTTGTTTGGTGTCCGTTTACATTGAACGTTGATTTTTAGTTTACGCGATTTAACTATAAGATAATAATTAAAAGCGAACGCGTAAAACTCTAAAAATAAATAATGGAATTTATTAAAGTTGTAAATAACCTGAAAATGAGAAATGTTACAGTCTCCACCCGTTAGGAGAGCCTTGTCCCAAGGCTCAAGATGCAACATTCTTCGAGGGTGCGGTTTTTGTGAAGAGGTGCGGATACTTTTCCCGGAACTGATCTTCGCGTTCCCATGTGAACTCAGGACCTCTCTTGGAGTTCCATCGAACTTTGATGATGGGAATACGACTTCGCCTTAGCTTCTTGATCTCACGCTCCAAGATTTCCACTGGTTCTTCAACAAAGTGGAGTTTATCATCAATGTGTATTTCATCTAACGGAACTGCCAATGGCTCGTCAGATAAACACTTCTTTAGATTGGATACATGAAACGTGCTATGAACCCTGCTTAACTGTTGAGGTAGTTCGAGTCTATAAGCAACGGTTCCCACTTTGGCTAACACCTTGAAAGGTCCAATATACCTCGGGTTCAACTTTCCCTGTTTTCCAAAATGTACGACCCCTTTCCAAGGTGATACCTTTAACATAACTCGATCACCAACCTGAAACTCTAAAGGCTTACGCCTCACATCGGTGTAACTCTTTTGGCGATCACGAGCAGCTTGCATTCTGTGCTTAATCTGGACAATCTTCTCGGTTGTTTCATGAACAAGTTCTGGACCGGTGAGCCGAGCATCTCCGACTTCGGCCCAACACACAGGCGATCGACACTTTCGGCCATAAAGTGCCTCGAATGGGGCAGCTTTAATACTAGCATGATAACTATTGTTGTACGAGAATTCAATCAGCGGTAAGTGTCCTTCCCAACCATTCCCAAAGTCTATCACACAAGCGCGTAACATATCTTCAAGAGTTTGTATGGTTCTTTCGCTTTGTCCATCAGTCTCTGGATGGTATGCCGTACTCATATCCAGCCGAGTACCCATAGCTTTCTGAAATGACCTCCAGAAGTTTGACGTAAACCGGGGGTCACGATCACAAATGATCGAGACTGGTATCCCATGCCTTGTGACCACTTCTTTCAAGTACAGTCTTGCTAGTTTGTCCATAGGGTCAGTTTCCCTTATTGGTAAAAAGTGTGCAGACTTAGTGAGTCGGTCTACAATTACCCATATGGTGTCGTTTCCACTTTGCGTTCTTGGGAGTTTGGTGACAAAATCCATAGTGATATTGTCCCACTTCCATTGAGGAATCGCTGGTTGTACCAGTAAGCCAGATGGTTTTTGGTGTTCGGCTTTGACTCTTAAACACGTCAAACACTTGCTAACATAGGTGGCAATGTCAGCTTTCATGTTAGGCCACCAGTATAGTTGCTTCATGTCCTGGTACATTTTATCGGAACCCGGGTGAACAGAATATTTCGACTTGTGAGACTCATGCATAATCAGAGTCCTTAGGTCACCATAGTAGAGGCTTACGCCTCACATCGGCGTAACTCTTTTGGCGATCACGAGCAGCTTGCATTCTCTGCTTAATTTGGACAATCTTCTCGGTTGTTTCATGAACAAGTTCTGGACCGGTGAGCCGAGCATCTCCGACCTCAGCCCAACACACAGGTGACCGACACTTTCGGCCATAAAGTGCCTCGAATGGGGCAGCTTTAATACTAGCGTGGTAGCTGTTGTTGTACGAGAATTCAATCAGCGGTAAGTGTCCTTCCCAACCATTCCCAAAGTCTATCACGCAAGCGCGTAACATATCTTCAAGAGTTTGTATGGTCCTTTCGCTTTGCCCATCAGTCTCTGGATGGTATGCCGTACTCATGTCCAACCGAGTACCCATAGCTTTCTGAAATGACCTCCAGAAATTTGACGTAAACCGGGGGTCACGATCACAAATGATCGAGACTGGTATCCCATGCCTTGTGACCACTTCTTTCAAATACAGTTTTGCTAGTTTGTCCATAGGGTCAGTTTCCCTCATTGGTAAAAAGTGTGCAGACTTAGTGAGTCGGTCTACAATTACCCATATGGTGTCGTTTCCACTTTGCGTTCTTGGGAGTTTGGTGACAAAGTCCATAGTGATATTTTCCCATTTCCATTGAGGAATCGCTGGTTGTACCAGTAAGCCAGATGGTTTTTGGTGTTCGGCTTTGACTCTTAAACACGTCAAACACTTGCTAACATAGGTGGCAATGTCAGCTTTCATGTTAGGCCACCAGTACAGTTGCTTCATGTCCTGGTACATTTTATCGGAACCCGGGTGAACAGAATACTTCGACTTGTGAGACTCATGCATAATCAGAGCCCTTAGGTCACCATAGCGTGGCAACCAACTTCTGTTGTTTAGACACAAAGTTCCGTCCGCACGTGGTTCCAATTTCTCCTTCCTGGGTTTTTCTGGGTCCTTTGAATTCTCAATCAACATACCTCCTACGTCTTCAGACTTGAGGTTTTCTGGTTTTCTTGCCTCAATCTGAGCCTCCAAAATCCGCTTGGGAAGGTCCAAACCGATAGTCATAACTAAGGCCCGAACCCGTAATGGCTTTATTCGTTCCTTTCTGCTCAATGCATCAGCCACTACATTTGCTTTTCCTGGGTGATAACGGATTTCACAATCATAATCACTAAGCAATTCCAACCAACGGCGCTGTCTCATGTTTAATTCCTTCTGATCGAGGATGTGTTGCAAACTTTTGTGGTCAGTGAACACTGTACACTTTGTCCCGTACAGATAATGCCTCCAAATCTTTAGAGCGAATACTACTGCGCCTAACTCCAAATCATGAGTGGTGTAATTTTTCTCATGAATCTTTAGTTGTCGTGATGCATAAGCAATCACTTTTTCTCTTTGCATTAGCACTGCGCCCAACCCTTTGATTGAAGCGTCACAGTAAGCGATAAAGTCTTCATTTCCTTCGGGTAACGCTAGAATTGGTGCACTACACAACTTCTGCTTTATCAACTGAAAAGCTGCTTCTGCCTTGTCACTCCATTCAAACTTGATCTTCTTTTGAGTCAGCTTGGTCATTGGCTTGGCGATCTTTGAGAATCCTTCAATGAATCTTCGGTAGTAGCCTGCTAGGCCCAAAAATTGACGAATCTCCGTTGCAGACTTAGGAGATGCCCAATCTTTGACGGATTCAATCTTGGCAGGATCCACATGAATACCCTGACTGTCGATCACGTGACCAAGAAACTGTACTTTAGGGATCCAGAATTCGCACTTAGAGAATTTGGCATACAACTGTTCCTTCTTAAGCAACTCCAAGATTAACTTGAGGTGCTCTGCATGCTCTTGCTTGTTCTTCGAGTATATCAGAATATCGTCAATAAAGACAATCACGAATTTATCCAGGTATGGTTTGCACACCCGATTCATGAGATACATAAATGCAGCAGGTGCGTTAGTCAAACCAAACGGCATAACTTGAAATTCATAATGTCCATATCGAGTTCTGAATGCGGTCTTTGGAATACCTTCTTCATGAACCCTTAGTTGATGATAACCCGATCTCAGGTCGATCTCCGAGTAGGCACTCGATCCTCGTATACACCACCCAAGATTTTTCATCCTCGGTATGTTCCTCCTTAGTTGTCTCAACTTAATCGTTCAAGTTTCAAATTTATTGTGGTGATTAAGGTTTAAACCCTAATGGTTTTATCCATTCCTTTCGACTTAAAGAGTTAGTTATAACGTTCTCCTCTCTAGGGTGATAACAGACTTCATACCTATGATGGCCTTACAAAGACTAAGTTCCATGGCATTTTGTCAACGTTGAATGGGCGATTCAGTAAATTCTCTAATAGCGAGCAATTTGATGGCGAATTGTCCTAGGGAAACTAATGATGCGTCTTGGCTTTTTGAGACAGGATTTAGTGTAAGATATTGTCGACTTTCAACACTGAGATGGCGTAAGGGTCTTCTTAGTTGCTATGATTACTAACTTAGTTTCTTGTGTCAAACACGTTTATATGAATACGTACACAAAACTTGATATAAATAGGAAATTAGTTGCTGACAAAAGTTTTATGGTGACTATTCTTAGCATGGCATGGTCCTTCCTGAATTATACATAGGTGATCAGGTTTCCGTTCCAAAAAAAAACATAGGTGATCAGGCTATGTATATTTGAGGGCTAACGATGCGATGCTCATTTTCGTCAAAATTATGTTATGCATAAATAAGTATCAAAGAGTTTTATAAGATGCCAAAATAATTCACAAGGTGGATGTATGGTTGTTGATAGAATGAAAATAAAATGGTTTGCGAGAAATCGTATGATGGTTTATAAGACGATAGCTAAATGACTTATGGGATGACAATAAAGTAATTTATGTGATGAAAAATGGTTTCATAAGGTAAGGACAAGGTAATTCATAAAGTGTTAGTAACGTAGCTTTTAAGATGTTTGCAAAATAGTATATATGATATCAAGAAGGTACTTCATAAGATGATGGTGAGGGAATTGAAAAAAAAATAATGATAGTAACCTTGTTTATAAGGTAATGACGAACTAGTCTTTAGTTTACAAAGTATTAGTTGAGTGGTTTACAAGTGATGGTAAATTTGTTTATAAAACACAAGTGAAATAATTTATAAATGTTGGCAAAAGTTTTATAAGGTGATGGTAAAACAATTTTCCATGGTAATACCCAAATAGGTTATTAGGTAACAGTAAAATGGTTTATGTGATGGTAAGAACATAGTTAATAAGGTGGTATCTTATTAGATGATAGTAAAATAGTCTATTACAACAGTAAAATAGTTTTCAAAGATAAACGGATCTCAAATAAACCAAGAGGTTTGATATCGAGAATTGACAGCCTAGAAACGGATCTCAAATAAACCAAGCTGACAATGGGGAATGCTCTTGTAAAGTTAGTCAAGAAAGTGAAGAAGTTGGAAGGGTTTTTTAAAAGGATAAATATGGTTTTATCAGACTCTGAAGAGGAAGAACCTGAGGCTCAGGGGAGGAAAAGTCAAGATGATCCTCTAGATTCTTTGGTACAAAGCGACTGGTTTACTCCTTCCCTACAACAAAAAGTAAATTTTTATGGAGAACAGTAGGAAGACATAAGTCCCATTCCGTAGCTAAACTCATTGAAACAGCCAAAACTCTCTCCAGGGTTGCCTCTCTAAAGCCAAAGTCCATTGATAAGGGAAGGAAATATAAGAGAAGAAAAGAGACTAAGGGAAAGAAGGTAGTCTCAAGCTTGGATTTTTAAGAAGACGTGATACAGGAGCTTGAAGAATTAATACAGCTGACGGAGTTTAATACTGACAATATTAAACTTAGTACTGTTAGTGAACAAGTTAGTACTGGCAGTGCTAAAAGGTCTACTCCTTCTCCTGATAAAGGCCAAAGAGCAGGAAAAGCTCCTATGATCATTGAAGAAACTCCTAAGAAGTCAAAGGAACCTACTTTTACAGGAGGAACTAGCCTTGCTGAAGCCAATCATATTGGAACGTTAACAGAAAAAAAAAAAAAGAGGTGGCTAAACAAGTACACTTGGATTTCAATCCTAGCACAAAGAATGCAGAAATAAGAAGAATTGAATGAACACCAGAAGAAAAGAAAAGCTCAAGTTCAAATTGGAAGCTCACATTACACAGATGAAGATCTGGGATTGAATAGAGCAAAAGATTACAGCTAATGCAGATTTGTCAAAAGTTGCTAAGAAGGGACTTACAAGAGAAAATTTGCAAAGAAGATGGTTGATATGTAAATCAAAAGGAAGAAATATTTTGCAGAGGAAAGAGCAAGAGCTAAAAGAATAAGCCATACCCAACACAGCTGAAGACTATATGATGAATTATTTGAAGAATCGGGGACATAGGAAGTTATCTCAGCTGAAGAATTGGAGTTTTGAAGAAAATTAAAGAGGAATTAGGATAAGTTTGGAGAAACAGTTGAATTGTTTGCACCAATGAACTTTTGAAGCTACTAAAGCTAGTTTTTGAAAGAGATAATGGTGAAGAGCTCAGACAAAGACTAACAAAAAAAGACTAAAGAATATGAAGCAAAGATGATGAGCCAACCAAAAAAGTCTGGACAAAGAAGTAAAACAGATGGCAAGGAATGATTGCAAACAGACCATGATAAGAGATGATTTCTGAAGATTCAGAAGATGTTGGTAAACAAAGAAGAGTCTGTCTCCGGTACTACAATTCTAATATAATCCTATTCCTGTAGCTATGAAATCACCTAGTATAGCTACCTATAAGATTATCAAAGCAATGAAAAAAAGGGAGTGTACCAAAATAGTTAGGGAAATAAACTGATATAGTGTACATTAATTTGGTGCTAGCTGAAGGATATATCTAAAGGATGTTCTTACGGTTAATATATTGTAAATAATAGATATAGGATGGATGACCATAGGATGAGCTAGAGAAGGTATTTTGGAAGTATTTAAAGAATATGTTTGAAGAACCTCTTAGTACAGATCCTATTTGGAGTTTGTTAGGTCAGCAAAGGATCATAAGTTGGAGATATTATGATACCTGTAGAGTACACTGCTTGAACTTGGAGTCAATGGATATTTATATGTTAATTGAAAGAAAATATCCATTATCTGGCTTAATAATCAAAGGCATGCTAATAAGAAACCTTCAAGGAGAAAGCCAGATGAGTAATGCTATAACTGTGAAAATGATGGAAAAGCCAAGCGGAATAAGGAAGTAGTAAAAGTTTTAAGCGTTAGAAGCCATAGGATGAAATAAGAAAGGATAACACTTGGTGGAGGTGGCTATCACTAAACACAACAAATGTTAGCAGTTCACCATGTCTATACCTGACATAAGGATGCTAGTCCAAGAGCAAACGGCTCTTGGTAAATACTTCCTCAAATCCAGTTCTATGGTTACAACTGCAAATAAGTTGTATGGTTTCAACTCACCATATCTGTTTTAAGTAAAGGAGTTGGCTATGCCCATAAGTTAAATGGTTTAGTGTAAAGGCCTGTGGGAAAACCATAAACTATCCATAAGATTATTGGCTTATGGTAAAAGACAAATTGTAAATCCTAATAATGTGATACACCTTTACCAAAAAGTAGATGGTATATCAACTCACCAAGTTTCATTTACAAACAGTTTGACATGTTATCAATCCACCATGGAATTTACCTTTTCTAGAGGTGCCAAGGATTGGACTAGCCCTGCGCAAACGGTCTACAGGTAAAGGCATATCAAATCCGTTTATGCTGTAATAAATGGTTTGCCAAAAACCATATGGTAAATTTAACTCACCAATGTTTAATGTTCTGAGAGTTTAAATGGTTCTTCAGTCAACCATCGGACATGCAGCCTTTCTGGTGTGCCAAAAAGGACTGACTATTCCCAGAGTTAATGCTAACTGGATAAAGAGACATCAAATCTATTTAATTTTTTTTCAATGATTCACCTCTCACAGGAGTTAACACACCTGGAAGTGATGAGAATAGACTGAAACTATATGATTTGATGTACATATTGTCATTGTTGCTGAGATGATGGATTGCTGAAGAAATTTGAAGAATAGTTGCTGCAAAGATTAAAAAGAGATGATTTGAAGTGTTGCAGATCAAGAATAACTTGAAGAATTCTATTTACAACATCCTCAGAAAGCTTAAAGTATTTAAAGTAAAGATCAAGAATGTATTGAAGGAACTTGAAGTTCACAAGTGAAGATCAAGTTAGGGGAGGATTGTTGGGAAATAGATTGTAACAGACTTAATACTGGTAGTATAACAGTTAAGTCTGGTAGGAGTAATATTTAGTTCTGGTAGTATTTAAAGTTAAATAACTGTCAGTACTAAGTTAAGTCTGGCGTACTAAGTTAGTACTAGGTATTAGTAGCAGTACTAGAGTTAGTACTGGTCATAGTTAGTTAAGTCTGTTCATAGTTAAGTCTGTTTATGTAACAGAATAGTAATAGTTATCTTAGAGATATCTTAGGAGATATCTTAGGAAAGGATATGTATTATCCTTTGACACGATTGTAAGCCCATTAGGGTTTCCTTGGTGTATAAAAGGAACCCTAAGGCACAATGTTATGTACTACGTGATTGAAATATATCAATAGAAGCATTAGAGCTTAATAGCAATTTAGTATGTCCGTGTTTCTTCTTATTCTGTGTAAGGTCCCGTCATTAACACTTGAATATTCATAGTCAGTGTCTCTCATAATAGTTTGATTTGGATTTATTCAAGTTAGTTATCGTCTTACAAAAGGCTAGTCAGATCCTAAACCAAGGACCTACAATATTACTTGCTACATAAAAAAAATAAAGAATAAGAGAATATATCTCATCCATGTCTCCTAATTTCATGTCGAACCCATAAATAATTGTTTGACTAACATGATTGACATTTCATGATTCATATTATTTATTTTCTTCCCGATTGAGTTTTTTGGATATCTTTATGTTTCATTAAGAACATTTTCTTCCATGTCAGAGTTCTTTTCAGTTCATTTTCTTTTTACAGGATTCTTTCCTTTAACCAATTGGTGCATCCACGATTTCAAAATGCTTTTGAGACTCTTGAGCGATGTTATCACCATCTCGCTTATTTGGTATTTCAACACGAGCTGGGGCATTAGCAGCTGGTATATGTGATTTAGTTACTCGTTTTGTATCTTAAATGCATCAGGTAAACGATTTGCATTTCATGTAAAATGCATCAATCTTTTGACCTTAAGACCTCAACTTGTTTAATGCGAGGATCAAGATACAACAAGGAAGGTTCACTCCATGAGACATCTTTCTTTTGGGTTTTCTTTTCTCCACCAAGCGGAGGGAAAATAGCCTCATTAAAATGGAAATCAGCAAAACGTGCTATGAAGACATCACCCATTAAAGCTCAACATACCTTATGATGGAAGATTGTTCCTTATCCAACATAAATTCCAATCTCCTTATGAGGACCCATTTTTGTGCGTTAAGGTGTTGCAATGGTACATACCTGCACAACCAAAAATTCCTAATATGAGAAAATGTTGTTCTTGGCCAGAAGCAAGTTGTATAGAGAGTATTTATGATTTGCACTTGGTCTCATGCGAATCAATGATGCAACATGTAAAATTGCATGTCCCCCACATAGAAACATGGAGTTTTAGTTTTCTCATTATCAATTGGTCATAAGCTATTAGTCAGGAGGCGTTGTTTAATGTTACAGCTAAACATTTTGTTATTGAAACGAGATCAACTGGATGTTTCAACTAACAATTCAACAGACATGCAATAATCATTAAAAGTATGTGATGTGAATTCTCCTATATTATCAAATCTCACTCTTTTAACTGTATAATCAGGAAAATGTGCCCTTAATTTAATAATTTGAGCAAGAAATTTTGCAAAATCCACATTGTGAGTTGATAATAATGAGACACGAGACCATCTGCTGGACACATCTATTAGAACCATAAAGTATCTAAATGGTCCACATGGTGGATGAATTGGGCCACATATATCACCTTGAATTCTTTCAAGAAACATAGGTGATTAATTTTCAATTTTAAGTGGTGAAGGCCTTACAATCAGTTTTCCAAGAGAGCAAGATGTACACAGAGGCACCTTATCTATTTTAGAAAACTTTTGATCTTTTAGTGGATGTCCATGTGTGTTTTCGACTATTCTTTTCATCATTGTTGATCCTGGGTGACCTAGCCTGTCATGCCATAAGCTGAATATACCAGGGTCACAATATTTTTCTTTAACTGCCATATGTGCTTGAGGCACATTAATATGTGTATAATGCAGACCAGAATGGAGCATTGGCAGTTTTTTAAATACTTGATTCTCATTTATGATATGTAAATACTTCTTGTTTTCTATCGTCATTGACTGAGTATCATATCCATTATGATATATGCATCTGAAACTTAATAAGTTTCTTTTGGATTTTAGGGAAAATAAAGCATTCTCTATCAAGAGTTGTGTACCATTTAGGTAAACACTAATTAGCTTTTCCCTACTTCGTCAATCAGTTTTGTAGGAAACCTGAAATTGTTCCATGGGTTCCCTTGTTTGGTTTTCAATTCAAAAATGTATTATCTTGGATTTGAGGATAGTGGTGTGTGGCACCACTATCCGCTATGCATAGATCTCCATCCTTTGCTTGATATTGCGCTTCATTTAGACTTATTTTAAAAAACGCTCTAATATTAACATAAAGAAAAAAATAATGAGTGTACATAATAGATGTTATTAAAACTTTATTTATTTTACATGAAAGGAAAAAATAATTATACATAGTTAAACAAAGTTACTGAAAGGAAATGCATAATTATTTTACATAGGTATTATACATATTTATTAAGATCCAACAACTTTTCTTTCAAACTTCCAAGTCATTGAAAAAGTCTGAGGCAATAAGCTCATTGTTTGTGTTATCAAACTGATCCACATGGTTCACTTCTTTCTCTTTTCCTTTACGAGATGCTTGATAAAGCTCACATAGATGTGAAGGTGTACGACAAGCTTTAGACCAGTGATTTGCACTTCCACACCTGAAACAGAATCCTTTGTGGTTTTGGGAGGTACCAACTTCATTATTTTTCTGATTGAAATTATTAACTTGTGGAGCATGGTAAGTGTTATTTCTTTGACTACGGCCATGACCATGACCACGACCATTATAACCACCTCGGTGGTAAGTATAGTTTCAGTTGGGAAAACGGTTGAGGCCATAATGGCCACGACCATGCCCACGCCCACGAGGGTTACCTCTTCCTCTTTTGCTTCCAGAGTTTTTGTTATCGGTATTGTTAAAGACATTTGCTTTTGGAAGTGCTAACGATCCTGTGGGACGACTTTGATGATTTTTCATTAACAATTCATTGTTTTTCTCTGCTACAAGAAGATTTTACATTTTAGTAGCAAGAGTATTCTTTTTAAAAATTTTGCAATCGGTAATTGTTGCTGAAGCAAAGTTAAGTTTGAAGCATTGAATGTGGTGAAATTTTATTCTAACATATCTCCTTCAGTAACAGTTTGCCCATAAAATCTAAGTGTTTGGCAAATTCTGAATAAGGCATAGGTGTACTCATTAACCTTTTTAAAGTCTTGGAACCTTAAATTGTTCCATTCATCTCTAGCAGAAGGGAGTAAAACTTCCTTTTGATTATTGAATCTGATTCTAAATCTTTCCATAAAGAGCTTGGATCATCCCAATTAGAATATTCGAATTCTACCATTTCATTAATGTGTTGATGGAGGAAAACAACAGCTTTCGCTTTGGTTTTCTCTGAGCATTTGTTTCCCTCTTGTATCGTTGCTAAAGCACCCATTGATTTGAGATGCCTTTTAACATATCTCGTCCATTGTATATAATTTGCTCCAGTTATGTCAAGAGTTGGAAATTTGAGTTTTTCAATGTTTGACATTTTGTTGCTAAACACAAATGGAATAAATAATAGAGTCAATATCAAAATCCATATATATCAATAAGTAATGCAATACAATACAGTGGGAGAGCAAAACAAATTACACAATAAGAATTTCAAACTCATTAGGTGGGAATTGGAAAAGCAGGGATATAGAAGTAGACAGCATAATGGTGACTGACATGAGAAGTCGGGAGAATCATAATGAAAATCTTCATTGAGCAAAAACTGATTTAAAGAATATAGGATATTTTTTTGTGAAACTTTTTGATTGCAGATTTAATTTATAGCGAAAAATATAGACGTTGTAAAGCTGTTTGTTTCCGTTTACAACCGTTAAAGAGCTGTTGTGTATAAACATTTTTATAAAAGTTTTTTATAAAGATATCGATAAAAAGAATAAATAAGAAATAAACTCGGTTAACACATTATGATAAATACAAGATAAAAATTAGTGTACGTAAATAAATAACAGTTAAGACATAAATAAAAATTAGTTACCGCATAAGTAAATGTTAATTGCGTAAAGTAAATGTTAGTTGCATAAATAAATGTTAGGTGCAATAAAATAAATGTTAGTGCGTACACTAATAAGTTAGTTTGCAAATAAAGTAAATGTTAATTGCATAAATAAAAGGTTAGTGATAACAATAATAAACGTTAGCGCAATAATAAGATACAAATCGTTAGTAGTCTCAAGTTCGTCATATGTCCATGGTAGAATCTCATATGTGTCCATATGGTTGATTAAGATTGTTATGCTTTTTAATCATCAATTCTAAATTATTGGTAACGAAAAGTTTGTGTAAATTGATTAAGCTTTTTATGAAATATATAACGTTTTAAGAAATTGAGTGCCTTTGTTAATTATAAATGGTTTTGATAAAATAGATACTTTTGTCGATTACGAAACCAACTTAAGGAAATGTTCACTTCGAAAAGATTTTCTAAAACTTACTTGATTATAACGATGTGAACGATCGTGCTGATAACGTGTTGTAATAAATTAGTTTTATCACAAGATTAACGGTATAATCAAGAACTTCCAAGAACCACTAAAGATATATTAGAAAGATAGATAGAGATGAAATAGAAGTATCACTTTAATATGGTGAATTGGTACATTTTATTGCATAGATTGCATGGGTATTTATACTACTAAAATACACTTAACATTTCACATTTTCACTTGGGTAATTAGGAGACAAGAACTAGTCTCATTATTAGTCTAAAGTTGACAAAGGTGGCAACCAATAATACATACATTTATATTGCCTGAGAATTGATTTATAAATAACTAACTATATAGGAGTTTTGTAATTATCAATTAATATATGCATATGAAGAAACAAATAGTCAAATTGTTATTGTCTTGAAATTATTTGAAACAAACACTTAAGTATATAATACAAAAGTAGTGCGGTAATTCACTTTCTATAAAGTATTGTTTCATACATAAATTTCTGTATTACATACTGAAGTGTTCGTTTCAAATAATAATTTTGAAACACACTTCAGTATGTAATAACTTAAATTTAGTAGGAAACATACATTATAGAAAGTGATTACCGCACTACTTTTGTATTATATAATTAAGTGTATTTGTTTCATATAATTTCAAGACAATAACGAATTTGACTATTTGATTCTTCATATGCATAATATTAATTGATAATTACAAAACTAAACGATTCCATATAGTTAGTTATTTATAAATCAAATTCTCAACAACAAAAATGATATGTATTATTGGTTGCCACTTTGTCAACTTATGACTAATATTGTGCTAGTTCTAGTCTCCTATTTACCCAAGTGAAAATATGAAAATGTTTAGTGTATTTAGTAGTATAAATACCCATTACCATCATGCAATCAAATGTACAATTCACCATATTAAGTGGATAACCTCTATTTCATCACTAACTATCCTTTCTAATATATCTTTAGTGGTTCTTGAAGTTCTTGATTATACCGATAACCATGTGATAAAACTAAAATTTATACGAACACGTTATCAGCACGATCGTTCACGTCGTTATAATAAAGTAAGTTTTAGAAAATCCTTTCGAAGTAAACATTTTCTTAAGTTGGTTTTGTAATCGATAAAAGTATCAATTTTATCAAAACCATTTATAATAACAAAGTACTCATTTTCCGTAAAACGGTTATATTTACATAAAAATCTTAATCAAGTTACACCATCTTTCTTACCAATAATTAGAATGATGATAAAAGCATAACTATTCTTAATCAACCATATGGACACAGATGAGATTCTACCATGGACCATATGACGAACTTGGAGGCCTACTAACGAGTTGTATCTTATTACTGCGCTAATGTTTATTATTGTTATCATAACCTTTTTATTTATGCAATTAACATTACTTTATTGCAACTAACTTTTATTTACCCAAACTAAGCATTATTTTATTGCACCAACATTTATTTATGCAACAACATTTAACTTACGCAATTAACATTTACTTATTCAGTAACTAATTTTTATTTATATCTTAACTGTTATTTATTTACGTACACTAATTTATTCTCTGTATTTATCATAATGTGTTAACCGAGTTTATTTCTTATTTATTCTTTTTATCGATATCTTAAAATATATTTAATACACAACAACGCTTAACGGTTGTAAACGGAAACAAACAGCTTTACAACGTTTATATTTTTCGCTATAAATTCAAATCCTGCCAATCCCCAAAAAGTTTTTTCACAAAAACAAATCATCCTCTATCTTAAATCAAGTTTTTGCTCAAAGAAGATTTTCAAAGATGATTCACCCGCTTCTCATTGTCGTCACCATTATGCTTGTCTTACTTCTTATCCCGCTTTTCCAACTCCCACCTAATGAGTTTGAACTTTCCTTATTTATGTATTTGTTTATAGCTATCCCACTGTATTGTATTGCATTACTTATTGATAAAATAGGAGTTTTGAATATTGACTATTACTTATTCCATTTTGGTGTTTAGCAACAAAAATGTACAATATTGAAAAACTCAAATTTCTCAGCTCTTGACATAACTGAGTAAATAATATACAAGGACGAGACTAAGTAAAATCATCCTCAAATCAATGGGTGCTTTAGCAACGATACAAGAAGGCAACAAATGCACAGAGGAAACCAAAGCGAAAGCTGATGTTTTCCTCCATCAACACATTGATGAAATGCTAGAATTCGAGTATTCAAATTGTGATGATCCAAGCACTTTATGGAAAGATTTAGAAATCAGATTTAATAATCAAAGGGAAGTTTTACTCCCTTCTGCTAGAGATGAATGGAACAATTTAAGGTTCCAAGACTTTAAAAAGGTTAATGAGTACACCTCTGCCTTATTCAGAATTTGCCGAACACTCAGATTTTGTGGGCAAACTGTTACTGAAGGAGATATGTTGGAGAAAACTTTCTCCACATTCCATGCTTCAAACATAAACTTGCAGCAACAATACCGATTGCAAAATTTTAAAAGATACTCTGATCTAAATGTAAATCTTCTTGTAGCAGAGAAAAACAATGAATTGTTAATGAAAAATCATCAAAGTCGTCCCACAGGATCGTTAGCAATTCCAGAAGCAAATGCCGTTAACAATAATGATAACAAAAACTCTGGAAGCAAAAGAGGAAGAGGTAACCCTCAGGGCTAGCGTGGTCGTGCCATATGGCCACACCGTTTTCCCAACCGAAACTATAATTACCACCGAGGTGGTTATAATGGTCATGGTCGTGGTCGTGGTTGTGGTCAAAGAAATAACACTTACCATGCTCCACAAGTTAATAATTTCAAATAGAAAAATAATGAAGTTGGTACCTCCCAAAACCACAAAGGATCTTGTTTCAGGTGTGGAAGTGCAAATCACTGGTCTAAAGCTTGTCGCACACCTTCACATCTATGTGAGCTTTACCAAGCATCTCATACACGAAAAAAAAGAAGGTGAACTATGTTGACATTTGATAACACAAACACTGAGCTTATTGCCTCAGACTTTTTTAATGACTTGGAAGTTTGAAAGAAAAGTTGTTGGATCTTAATAAATATGTATAATACCTATGTAAAATAATTATGCATTTCCTTTCAGTAACTTTGTTTAACTATGTATAATTATTTTTTCCTTTCATGTAAAATAAATAAATTTTTTAATAACATCTGTTATGTACACTCATTATTTTTTTCTTGATGTTCATATTAGAAGTTTAAAATAAGCCTAAAGAGCGCAATTATCGAGCCAAAGGATTGAGTCTATTGCATAGCGATAGTGGTCCCACACACACATCCTCAAATCCAAGAAATACCTTTTGAATTAAAACCACATAGGGAACCCTAGAACATAATTTTAGGTCCTACAAACTTGATAGATGGAGGAGGGAAAGCTAATATAAGTGTTACCAAATGGTACACAACTCTTGATAGAGAATGCTTTATTTTCCCCAAAATCCAAAAGAAACTTATTAAGTTTCAGATGCATATATCATAATGGATATGATACTGAGTCAAGGACTATTGAAAACAAGAAGTATTTACACATCATAAATGAGAATTAAGTATTTGAAAAACTCCAATGCTCCATTCTAGTCTTTATTACGCATATTAATGTGCCTCAAGCACATATGACAGTTAAAGAAAAATATTGTGACCCAGGTATACTCAGCTTATGGCATGACAGGCTAGGTCACCTAGGATCAACAATGATGAAAAGAATAGTCGAAAACACACATGGACATCCACTAAAATATCAAAAGTTCTCTAAAATAGACAAGGTGCCTCTATGTACATCTTGCTCTCTTGGAAAACTGATTGTAAGGCCTTCACCACTTAAAATTGAAAATGAATCACCTATATTTCTTGAAAGAATTCAAGGTGAAAATATGTGCCCAATACATACCGCCATGTGGACCATTTAGATACTCATGGTTCTAATAGATGATACACCAGATTGTCTCATGTCCTACATATTATCAACTCGCAATGTGGCCTTTGCAAAATTTCTTGCTCAAATTATTAAATTAAGGGCACATTTTCCTGATTATACAGTTAAAAGAGTGAGACTTGATAATGCAGGAGAATTCACATCACATGCTTTTAATGATTATTGCATGTCTATTGGAATTGTTGTTTTGAAACATCCAGTTGCTCACGTTCACACACAAAATGGTTTAGCAGAATCATTAAACAAACGCCTCCAACTAATAGCTAGACCATTGATAATGAAAAAAAAAAAAAAAGAAAAAAAAAAAAAAAGAACTAAACTCCTGTATCTATGTGGGACATGCAATTTTACATGCTGCATCAATGATTCCGCAATAGACCAAGTGCAGATCATAAATACTCTCCTATACAACTTGCTTCTGGCCAAGAACCAAACATTCTCATCTTAGAAAATTTGTTGATGCAGTGTATGTACCCATTGCACCACCATAACGCACAAAAATAGGTCCTCAAAGGAGATTGGGAATTTATGTTGGATATGAAATATCTTCCATCATAAGATATGTTGAGCCTTTAATGGGTGATGTCTTCACAGCACTTTTTGCTGATTGCCATTTTAATGAGGCAATTTTCCCTCCGCTTGGTAGAGAAAAGAAAACCCATGAGAAAGATGTCTCATGGAGTAAACCTTCCTTGTTGTATCTTGATCCTCGCACTAAACAAAGTGAGACTAAGGTTCAAAAGATTATGCATTTACAAGAAATTGCAAATCAGTTACCTGATGCATTTACAGATACAAAAAGAGCAACTAAATCACATATACCAGCTGCTAATGCCCCAGCTCGTGTTGAAATACCAAATAAGCGAGATGGTGATAACATCGCTCAAGAGTCTCAAAAGCATTTGAAACGTGGAAGACCAATTGGTTCAAAGGACAAAAATCCTCGTAAAAGAAAAGGAACTGAAAAGAACTCTGACCATGAAGAAAATGTTCTTAATGAAACATAAGATATCAAAACCTCACTCGAGGAAGAAATAAATAATATGAATCAAGAAATGTCAATCAATTGTAGTCAAACAAATATCTTATGGGATCGAAATGAAATAGGAGACAATGATGAGATATTCTCTTATTCTGTAGCAAGTAATATTGTAGGTCCTTGGTATAGGATCTGACTAGCCTTTGTAAGACGATAGCTAACTTGAATAAATCCAAATCAACTATATGAGAGACACTGACTATGAATATCAAGTGTTAATGCGGAAACTTAACACAAGAATTAAGAAGAAACGACAATACTAATTTGCTATTAAGCTCTAATGCTTCTATTGATATATTTCAATCACGTAGTACATAACATTGTGCCTTAGGGTTCCTTTTATACACCAAGGAAACCCTAATGGGCTTACAATCGTGTCAAAGGATAATACATATCCTTTCCTAAGATATCTCCTAAGATATCTCTAAGATAACTATTACTATTCTGTTACATAAACAGACTTAACTATAAACAGACTTAACTAAACTATGCCTATACAACTCTATACTGCTACTCCTACCAGTACTAACTTAGGTACTGCCAGACTAACATAGTACTGCCATATTAACTTAATACAACAGAACTAACAATTATACTAACCAACTTAACTGTTATACTACCATTATTAATCTGTTACAAACTATTTACCCAACAATCCTCCCCCTAACTTGATCTCACTGTGAACTTCAGTTTCCATCAATCCATTCTTAGATCTTTAACTTTAAAAATAAGCTTTCTGAGTATGTTATAATAGAATCTTCAAGTTATTCTTGATCTGCAACACTTCAAGTCATCTCTTTTTAATCTTTTCAGCAACTATTCTTCAAATTTCTCAGCATCCATCACTCATAAACAATGAACAAATATGTACATCAAAATCATATAGCTTTCAGACTATTCTTCATCACTCCATCTGTATAACTCCTGTGAGAGGTGAATCATTGAAATTATTAAATGGAATGATGTCTCCTTTACCAGTTAGCCATTAACTCTGGAATAGGTCAGTCCTTTGGCCACCATAAAGGTGCATGTCCATGGTTGACTGAAAACCATTTACTCTCAGGATACGTTAAACAAGGTGAGTTAAATACCAAATGGTTTTTGGCAACCATTACACCATAAACCGTGATTTTGATATGCCTTTACCTGTAGCCGTTTGCTCAGGGCTAGTCAATCCTTTGGCACCTAGAAAAGGTAAATTCCATGGTGGATTGATAACCATGTCAACTCTTTGTACATGAAACTTGGTGAGATTTTTTTTTTTTTGATATACCACTACTTATTTGGTAAAGTGTCAAACCATCTCATATGGATTACAATTTGTCTTTACCATAAGCCATTATCTATATGGACTAAGTTATGGTTTTCCCCACAGCCTTTACCTTAAACCATAAACATATGGGCTACCAACTCTTTACTAAACAGATATGGTGATTGAAAACCAGATACAACTTATTTGCAAAGTTGTCAACCATAGAACGGATTTGGAGAATATCTTTACCAAGAAGCCCTATGCCTCTGGACTAGCCAGTGCTTATGTCAGTTAGACATGGTGAACTGATAACCATTTGTTGTGTTAGTGCATAGCACCTCACCAAGTGTTTATCCTTCATATTTCCATCCAGGCTTCTAACTCTTCAACTTACTACTTCCTTATACCACTTGCCTTATCCATCATTTTCACATTTTATAGCAATACTCATTCTGGCTTTTCTCCTTGAAAGTTTCTTATCAGCATGACTTGCATATCTCAGCATAAAATGTAATTATGTTCATTCATTCACATATAAATTATCCAATACACCAAGTTCAAGCAGTTGTACTCTACAGTATCAAAAAATCACCACTTATGATCCTTTGCTGAACCTAACAAACTCCAAATAGGATCTGTACTAAGAGGTTTCTTTCAAACATACTCTTTAAATACATCCAAAATACCTTTCTAAGCTCATCCACTGGTCCATCATCCTATATCTTTCATTACAATCCATATAACTCATAGATCATCTTAGAAATATCCTTCAGCATAGCAACAAAATTCATGTACACTATAACAGTTCTATCCTTCCCTAACTATTTGGTACACACCTTTTCTCATTGCTTGATATTTTAAAGGTAGCTATACTAGGTTATTTCATAGCCTACAGGAAATAGATAAATTTAGAATTTAGTACCTGAGACAGACACTTCTTGTTTACCAACTTCATCTGAATCATCGAATCCATCCTTATCAATGTCTGTATGCAATCCTTTCCTTGCCATCTGTTTTCTTCGTTTTCCAGACTTTTTGGTTGGCTCATCATCCTTTGCTTCATCATTCTTTAGTCTTTTTGTAGTCTTTGTCTGAAGCTCTTCACCATATCTCTTCAAACTAGCTTTAGTAGCTTCAAAGTTCATTGGTGCAAACAATTCAACCTGTTTCTCCAACTTATCAAATCCTCTTTAAATTTGCTCAAACTCAAATCTTCAGCTGAGATAACTTCCATTGGGGGAGTTTTTCCCCCCCCCTCGATTCTATCAAATAATTCATCATAGAAGTCTTCAGCTGTGATTGGGGTCATGGGCTTTATTTCTTTTAGGCTCTTGCTCTTTCCTCTGCAAAATATTTTCTTCCTTTGATTTACACGATCACCATCTTCTTGCAAAATCTTCTCCTTGTAATTCACTTCCTAACATGCTTTTTGACAACTCTGCATTAGCTTTAATCTTTGCTCTAATTAAATCCCAATCTTCATCTGTGTAATGCTGAGCTTCAAATTGAACTTGAACTTTTATTTTCTTCTGTTGCTCATTTAATTCTTCTTCTTCTACAATTCTTTGTGCTAGGAGTGAATCCAAATGTACTTGTTTAGCCACCTCTTCTTTTGTAAAAGTATCCAATCTGATTGCTTCACAAGCTAGCTTTTCCTCCTGTAAAAATTTGTTCCTTTGACTCTTAGAGTTTCTTCAATGATCATAGGAGCTTTCCCTGCTCTTTGGCCTTTATCAGGAGAAGGAGTAGACTTTTTAGCACTGCAGACAACTTTGTTCACTAACAGTACTAAGTTTAATACTGCCAGTATTAACTCCTTCAGCAGTATTAACTTCTTCAGCACCAGTATCAACTTCTTCTTGAAAATCCAAGCTTGAGACTACCTTCTTTCCCTTAGTCCTCTTTCTTCTCTATACTCCATTCCTTACAATGGACTTGCCTTTAGAGAGGACAACCTGGAGAGAGTTTTGGCTGCTTCAAGAGTATTAGGACATGATGGTCTCCACATGGTTCCTGCCCATAAAACATTTTACTTTTGATTGTAGAAGGAAGTAACCATTCCTTGTACCAAAGAAGCTAGAGGATCATCTTGAGCTTGACTTTTCCTGCCCTGAGCCTCAGATTCTTCCTCTTCAGAGTCTGACAAAACCATATTTCTCCTTTTCAAAAACCCTTCCAACTTCTTCTCTTCTGACTAACTTCAACAAGAGCATTCCCAGTGTCCACTTGGATTATTTGAATCCGATTCTACTGTCAATTCTCGATATCAACCTCCTTGGTTTAATTGAGATCCGTTTATTGGATCCTTATGGAGACCAAACTCTATGCCAAGTGTAAATTATCACCACATGGGCCATGTACTCAAAGTTCACTAAACTTGCAAAAAGCTTGTCCACTCGGCCCGTGACTGTAAGGTCGACCTACTGGTAACAACAACAACAACAACAACATCTCACAGAGGCCCCAAGGGACAATCCACGAGTTATCACTTGCTTTGAAGTGTGGAGTGCAAGGTCACTACAAGAGTGCTGCCTAAAGCTAAGAATGGAAATCAATGGGAACGGGCTGGAAATGGCAATGCTGTAGCAAGAGACTTATGTTGTGGCTCTGCTGAACTAACCCGAACTCCAAATGTTTCACGGGAATGTTCCTCCTTAAATAACCTTATATGCTTCAAATCTATTTTGACACTGGTGGCCGATAGAAGTTTCATATCAACTACATTTAGTTCTTTATTGAACATCCCAACTACATAGACATGGTTATGATATTGAGTTAGCTGACGGTAGAAATAATTGGGTTAATACACATTATACGGGGTTTGGCACTCAAACTTCTAAATCATCCATTCATCATCGACTTGATGCCTAGAATGGTAGTTTTGACATCATCATCGTGGATATAGACTGGTTACTAATATCATGCCGTAATCGTTTGTGATGAGAAACTTGTTCGTGTTCCCTTTGGAGACAAGACTTTAATTTTTCATGGTGACGGAAGCAACAACGGTCACGAGTCCCGATTGAACATCATCTCGTGTACCAAAACACAAAAGTATTTGCTGGAAGGATGTCCTATCTTTCTAGCACAGGTTACTATGAAAAAGGCGGAAGACAAGTCGAAGGAGAAGCAACTTGAAGAAGTACCAATAGTTCAAGACTTTCCTGAGGTATTTCCCGAGGACTTGCCGGGTATTCCACCAACCCGCCAAGTGGAATTTCAAATCGATCTGATACCTGGTGCTGCGCCAGTAGCACGGGCACCTTATCGACTGGCCCCATCCGAGATGAAGGAGTTGTCGGACCAATTGAAAGAACTTTCCGACAAAGGCTTTATAAGACCCAGTTCCTCACCTTGGGGAGCTCCGGTCTTGTTTGTCAAGAAGAA
Organism: Tanacetum coccineum; assembly: GCA_026074375.1. Taxonomy (NCBI): domain Eukaryota; kingdom Viridiplantae; phylum Streptophyta; class Magnoliopsida; order Asterales; family Asteraceae; genus Tanacetum; species Tanacetum coccineum. The sequence continues at coordinate 19,546 of BQNB010015078.1, read as the reverse complement.
AGATGGATCATTCCGGATGTGCATTGATTACCAGGAATTGAATAAGCTGACGGTAAAGAACCGTTATCCACTTCCCAGGATCGATGATTTGTTCGATCAACTACAAGGTTCGAGTATCTACTCAAAGATCGACCTGAGGTCGGGTTATCATCAACTAAGGGTTCGTGAAGAAGATATTCCAAAGACCGCATTCAGAACTCGATATGGACATTATGAGTTTCAAGTTATGCCGTTTGGTTTGACTAATGCACCTGCTGTATTTATGGATCTCATGAATCGGTGCAAACATACCTGATCAATTGTAATTGTCTTATTGACGATATTCTCGATATACTCAAGAACAAGCAAGAGCAAGCAGAGCACCTACGTAATCTTGGAGTTGCTTAAAAAGGGACAGTTGTATGCCAAATTCTCTGAATGTAAATTTTAGATCCCTAAAGTACAGTTCCTTGGTCACGTGATCGACAGTCAGCGGGGGGGGGTTTATTTTTTATTTAATTTCCCCCCCCATAGTGATCCTGCCAAAATTGAATCCGTCAAAGATTGGGCATCTCCTAAATTCTGCAAACAGGAGATTCATCAAGTTTTGGGCCTATCATGCTACTACTAGCAGATTCATTGAAGATTCTCAAAGATCGCCAGCCAAAACCAAGCTGACATCCAAAAGATAGATCAAGTTTGAATGGAGTGACCAAGGCAGAGGCGCCTTTTCAGTTGATAAAGCAAAAGTTGTGTAGTGCACCGATTCTAGCGTTACCCGAAGGAAATGAAGACTTTATCGCTTACTGTGATGCTTCAATCAAAGGGTTGGGCGCGGTGCTAATGCAAAGAGAAAAAGTGATTGCTTATGCATCACGACAACTAAAGATTCATGAGAAAAATTACACCACTCATGATTTGGAGTTAGGCGCAGTAGTATTCGCTCTAAAGATTTGGAGGCATTATCTGTACGGGACAAAGTGTACAGTGTTCACTGACCACAAAAGTTTACAACACATCCTCGATCAGAAGGAATTAAACATGAGACAGCGCCGTTGGTTGGAATTGCTTAGTGATTATGATTGTGAAATCCGCTATCACCCAGGAAAAGCAAATGTAGTGGCCGATGCATTGAGCAGAAAGGAACGAGTAAAGCCATTACGGGTTCGGGCCTTAGTTATGACTATCGGTTTGGACCTTCCCAAGCGGATTTTGGAGGCTCAGATTGAGGCAAGAAAACCAGAAAACCTCAAGTCCGAAGACGTAGGAGGTATGTTGATTGAGAATTCGAAGGACCCAGAAAAGCCCAGGAAGGAGAAATTGGAACCACGTGCGGACGGGACAATGTGTCTAAACAACAGAAGTTGGTTGCCTCGCTACGGTGACCTAAGGGCTCTAATTATGCATGAGTCTCACAAGTCGAAATATTCTGTTCACCCGGGTTCCGATAAAATGTACCAAGACATGAAGCAACTATACTGGTGGCCTAACATGAAAGCTGACATTGCCACCTATGTTAGCAAGTGTTTGACGTGTTTAAGAGTCAAAGCCGAACACCAAAAACCATCTGGCTTACTGGTACAACCAGCGATTCCTCAATGGAAATGGGAAAATATCACTATGGACTTTGTCACCAAACTCCCAAGAACGCAAAGTGGAAACGACACCATATGGGTAATTGTAGACCGACTCACTAAGTCTGCACACTTTTTACCAATGAGGGAAACTGACCCTATGGACAAACTAGCAAGACTGTACTTGAAAGAAGTGGTCACAAGGCATGGGATACCAGTCTCGATCATTTGTGATCGTGACCCCCGGTTTACGTCAAACTTCTGGAGGTCATTTCAGAAAGCTATGGGTACTCGCGGCTGATAGTGAGTACGGTAATACCATCCGAAAACTGATGACCAAAGCGAAATAACCATTCAAACTCTTGAAGATATGTTACGCGCTTGTGTGATAGACTTTGGGAATGGTTGGGAAGGACACTTACCGCTGATTGAATTCTCATACAACAACAGTTACCATGCTAGTATTAAAGCTGCCCCATTCGAGGCACTTTATGGCCGAAAGTGTAGATCACCTGTGTGTTGGGCCGAAGTCGGAGATGCTCGGCTCACCGGTCCAGAACTTGTTCATGAAACAACCGAGAAGATTGTCCAAATTAAGCAGAGAATGCAAGCTGCTCGTGATCGCCAAAAGAGTTACGCCGATGTGAGGCGTAAGCCTCTAGAGTTTCAAGTTGGTGATCGAGTTATGTTAAAGGTATCACCTTGGAAAGGGGGTCGTAACGTTTTGGAAAACGAGGAAAGTTAACCGAGTATATCGGACCATTTCAAGGTGTTAGCCAAAGTGGGAACCGTTTCTTATAGACTCGAACTACCTCAACAGTTGAGCATGTTATAGCACATTTCATGTATCCAATCTAAAGAAGTGTTTATCTGACGAGCCATTGGCAGTTCCGTTAGATGAGATACACATTGATGATAAACACACATTGTTGAAGAACCAGTTTATAACATGGAGCATGAGATCAAGAGCTAAGGCGAAGTCATATTCCCATCATCAAAGTTTGATGGAACTCCAAGAGAGGTCCTGAGTTCACGTGGGAACGCGAAGATCAGTTCCGAGAAAAGTATCCGCACCTCTTCACAAAAACCGCACCCTCGAAGAATGTTGCATCTTGAGCCTTGGGACAAGGCTCTCCTAACGGGTGGAGACTGTAACATTTCTCATTTTCAGGTTATTTACAACTTTAATAAATTCCATTATTTATATTAATAACAAGAGTTTTACGCGATCGCTTTAAGTTATTATCTTATGTTTAAATCGGTAAACAAAAAATCACGTTCAATGGAAACGAACATCAAACAAATTAAAGTTTACAGCAAGCAATTGTTCTATGAATTATTGAGTATAATTTATAACTTTTCATAATTTATTTTTGTTGGTTACGTAAAACGCTTACGTTTCGCAATAAATTACATTCGGTCGTACCCGGAAGCACCTTTACCCATCTACACTCAAACAAATACCCACATTTATACCCAATACTCAAAATTTATTTATTTTTCTCACCTATTACTCCTTAAAACCGGATATAGGCTTTTACACAAGAAATAATTACAACACTTTCACTAATTCATTTCCTATACATGTGATTTCTTACACAAAGTTGTACTTGGACCCAAGATACTAGAAATTGTCTAATCTTGGTACTCTTGGTGTCCTTGAGCCGTGGCCTCCTCCTTGGGAGGAGGAGAGCTCTTACACATGGTCCTTTAAACCATTTACACTTCCATGGTTTCACTTAGGTAGTTTATGGTTTTCCAAGTTGCTATATAAAGAAAGCCCTAGGTCCATAATACTCTTACTCTTTCATACAAGAAAAATCAAACCAAAAACTCACTCCTTTGAGCCTCAAAACCCCACGTCAAACATATAAATTTTATGTATCATTTTAATTTATTCCCATCCAAGGCAATATAAGCATATCAAGTGTTCAATCTAAGGTTACCTAAGACTACTCAAGGAGTTGGGAAGCTTGGATTCGGGTTTAACAAGGAATTATCAAGAAAACATAATTAGGGTTTTCTTGATTAGGGAATTATTTTGACGCTCTTGATTGGGGTATTTACATCTAGTGTTCATCATCCACTCACTTCTATAAGGTCAATTTAATGTATTCATTGTTCCTTGTCATTAATTTTCTATTGTTACATACTTGTTTGTAAGTTAATCACACCAGACTCACTTTAAGGTTATATAAAGTATTTGCAGATTTCACATGGACAAATGAACATTGGACAATTAGAGGACTCACACATGTAGATAAACGGTATAATACTTGGTACAATAAATGTGTCTAGGTTCTTAAATAAAATGATTTGTAAACTAACTTGTCTAATTAAAAAACCCTAATTTTATTTATAGCTACTATTAGATTCGAACTATAACAAATATATTATATTTTAAAAAAATAGTGCTATTAACAAGGATCGAAGCAAGTATGGGAACTCGAAAAACAAATTACAACGAACAAGTATGGATTTTTACTAAAGTTATATCTAATTAATTTTAAACAAACAATGTTATAAACTGTGGATGAACGTAAAAGTTACTGTATCATCAGGGGTAAAAAATCCCATTAAATCCTAAAATTATTGATAAAATTCCTAATACGAAAACCCACGGACGATAGATAACTCGAAAACGTAATTACAACGAGCAAGTTACGCATTTACAATTATAATATAATATAATGCTATAGAAACAAATTTTATAAACTGTAGTGAATAGTAAATACTACTGTTCATACAGTGGATTAAATTTTATAAATATCCATTTTTTTTTTTGATAAATTTTCCTTATACTAACCAAGACATAAGCGATCTCGAGAAACGAACTATAACGAACAATTATGATTTTAAACAATTTACAAAATGATTAGTTTTATAAATATTTATATAACTGTGATGAACATAAAAGTTACTGTTCATCATGGTTTAAACTTTATAAATAGGATGTTTTGTTAAATTATTTTAATACAAGACGTGGAACATAACAAACGATGATAACGGAGTCAAAAACGTAAAGATATGAGGTTTTAAAACGCGCGCGCAATACTTTTATTTTATATCAATCTTTTATGAAACAATAAATTAAAAAAAGGAAATATCATTATAAAAATCATACATTTTACAAATGATACTTTAGTAAAAAAAAATACTATTTTCATTACGAGTACAAATATATATACTTTAATATAACAAATTCGAGTTAAGATATTGTTTTTTAACTTTTTAAAGAATATAATAAAAACTATAAGGTGGTAGGTGTTAACTATACGACATGTGATGTTTTATTTTATATAATACATTATACTCATTCGGACCTATAAATAATTAGGTTCATTCAAATTTGCCGGAGGCGATTCACTGACTTGATTTAGATAATCAATCATTCACTTACGGTTAGTTCATAGCCCCGCTATTACACAATGATATTGTTTTACAACTTGGGGTATGAAACAAGCATTGTTTTTAACATTTGGACGCAAGTACTCTTTAAAATATTACGAGTTGTCCAAGTAGCTAAACCCACTATTGCCCACTAACATGAACTTCAATTGCTATTAGCGAGCGCGAATTGTTATGAAAAGATCTATTTGGATTGACATCCCATTCGGGGTGAGTAGCGTCATGCGTTTCGACAGTACTGTAAACAACGACGTATTACATTGACGGAACAATTTGGGATGTTGCGGTTTGAACATAACATGGCACATTTATGCATTAAAATGCATACATATATGTCGAGCTTCGGTGTCATGAGCTTAGTGCACTTCGTAATTACTTTTAAGATATTGTATGTGTTACATGTCTTACATTGGAAATCTTGTGGTCCTATTTTATACATTTACTAAACCTGTGAATTCACCAACTTTATGTTGACGTTTTAAAGCATGTTTTTCTCAGGTCAATAAGGTACGAGAAACAAGGATACATTGGTGGTCACCATTTTGGAGTCATTACTATAAAGATTTGGATGCATTACATTTTGGGAATATTTGTTATGTCTTAAAATCTTTACTTTTCATGGATGAACTATTTAAGCTTCGGCTATTGTAACAAACAAGTCTATTTAATCCAATGTATCAATTTTAAACGACTCATATAGAGGTCGTTCTCATATCTCGTGCTATTGATCTATGAAGTAACACTCTCCAACCCATATTCCGCTGCGACCCATTTTGGGGGTGTTACAGATTGGTATCAGAGCCTAGGTTATAGAGAACCAGGTCAAATGTTTTTACTTGGACTATAACCATTTTCAAACATTGCATCATACAAAGGGATTTTCATGGGCCATTCATTCACACATTACTTGTTGCATTAGTTAGGTATACTAGATGCTGCATGGTTCACATACGTGTTTATAATATGTTAAGTATATTATTATTGGTCTTATATATATATGGATGTATATATATATGTACTTACCCTGCCTTGCGTATATTTTACACTTATTTATATAAGAGTTATTATATAAATACTAGAACATTCTTAAAGACAAGGTATGCTATAAACTCGTAGGTCCTAAGCATTAATCTATCTTATATGATATATACCATCATTCATTCATAACATCATTCATGTATACCACCAATCATTCATACCATAATCCATTCATACCATGATGCATTCCATTTCGCCATGTCGCATTTTCATCACTGCCATGTGTGCATATTCATTCACCAGCATCATCGTACATCGTGTGTACCTTTCATAATGCACGCATCCTGCATGGTTTCATATAAAGACGATTTATATAAACTCTTGCTTGTGCAGGTTATGGCTGCATCCACTATTCCCGTCTCTGCTGAGGAGAATCTTGGGGACCCGATCGATATCCGGGTAGATGTCATTCACCCAGAGCCTGTCGCTGCAGTTGCTTTTCCTGCAGCGGCCATTGTGAGGACACAAGCCCAACACGGGGAGGCTATACGAGGCATACAAGAGCATTTATTAGGAAGACGAGGAGGATGACGAGGAGGAGAGGAGCACCTAGCGACGCCGACTCTTATCCTATAGGGGGTGGTGGCCTAGTGTTGACCCTGTTCCCTCGGATCGGGATACTAGGCGTTTGAGACTGATGATCTACAACCACACTAGACCACCTCAATCATAATCCCCTTTTGCCAGACACCACGAAACGTCTCCGGAGGGCATGGAAACTGTCAGACATGAGCCACCGATGTCAGCATCCTATGAGGCAACGCAGTCTGAGCATGCTGCTCGCACCTACACACCTCTTACCTGTTGCATCTCACCATTACACTTACCATCACCACTCACTACTACCCTACTAAATGCAGGGGCACCATTAGGCCTAGAGTCAGCCGGGATTCTATGAGAGCTGCAGTTGCATCACCACCCTCATTACTTCCACCTACTTCCCCCAGGACTGATGTTCCCGAGGCTGAGATGCCGCCTCGGAAGAGAGCTTGTCTTACTACTCCCGCTCCCGGATACGAGATCGGGGAGAGTTCAGCGGCTGGTGCCGCAAGACAGCCAAGGCCTACTCCAGAGGTTGACACTTGGGATGAGATTGTTGAGGCCATGATGGAGATAGCACCGACCACCTTGGAGGGGGTCGACCAGAGAGTGACAGAGCTTGATACTACTGTTAGGCAGAGGACTGAGGAGTTCGAGGTACGATTTGAGGAGGCACGTGATGATCGAGCTTACTTGGGAGCCCTAGTCAACTCACTATACAGAGATAGACCATACCACCGCCACACAGCTTTGGCTATGGATAGAGAGGCTGTATATGCTCGTATAGCATGGACTAGTTCTGAGGAGAGGAGTGCAGCCATAGAGGTCCATGTTTAGGACACTGGAAGGCACAGGTTCCACGTTGATTACTCAGACGCACATCACTTTTCAGACTCCAGTTTGACTACAACCGCTTGGACGTATTGCGACGTAAAATAACGAGAGGCTAAGACCTCAGAGCCCCAATGGACCAGCTGAGGCTGCAGCAGCAGTTAGTCCATGCATCATTTGTAGCTATCCTTATAGTCCTATTAGTTGTTAATGGGTACTCCCCAGCTAATAGACCTGTAAGGACTTTTGTGTTTTATCTTTGTTAGCTATCTGTATGGAGTGTTAAGTATTAAGGGTGAATCCCTAGCTCACACCGCCTGGTCCATAATTTTCAGTTTTTATAATCTCAGTGTACTGAACATGTTTTAAATCAGGACCATCATGTATGGATTATCGATGTGTTGTGTATTGGATGTTAGTTAATTTATGTCATTGTTGATTTCACTTTCAGTTGTATATTTCGCTGTGGATGGTGATCTTTTTATTTATTATGCATATGTCACATTACGTTTATGATTGTGTGAAACCTGACGTGTATTATATTCCTTGTGATTTTGAAGAAAATGAGGGTTGATGGGGGATGAATGGGGGGGGAGGGGCTTTGAGCACCGTAATGAAATACTAAAATTCTGAATTCAGAGTTAATTGTAATAGCCAGTGTAAAAGTGTTTATTGAGATGGTTAAGGTTGGGATGTGCGAGTATCCCATGATGGTTAGCTATACCCTTAGACCATCCATCATATGTTGTGTTCCCTGGACTAAGTCTTATTAGCTTGGTCACATGTAACCGAGTTTATTTATTTGTATAGTTGCGTGTTGAGATTTTGGAAGCTTCAAATTTGGGGAGTAAGAAGATTGGAGAGGTATGGAAAGGCGGGTCTCATGCGTCGGCGTGTTGAGGTTGGGAATGCGAGAGGTTTGAGGGAGGGCGTGCAGTGCATTGAGAGACGTTTGAGACATTCAGTGAGTGTTCATAGTGCCCCGATTGTGGGTGTGAGATAAGGGGTGAGTGGTAGCCCCTCTTTCTTAAATTTTATTGGGTTAGGAAATGATGCAAAGTGTTTGGAAAAGTTTGATTACTGTGATAATATGGTGGTCAAAGATGCCTGGACTATACGTTGACCTAATTGTCTTTGTGTGCACACCAACCCTCTGTCGTAGCCAGCGCGCCATATTACACATCCTCTGTGAGCAACCAACACTAAGTCAGAGGGGATCACCTCACGGGCATCGTCTCCTCGCGTGCCTAAGGTTTTCATGCGGCCGTCTCGCGTGCCCATCTAAATACGCTATCAGTGAGCTCTCTTCGCGCGCCTCAGCTTCATTGCGCGCCAAGACAGGACTCCAAATCACGCACGATGACACGCATACTGACGCACCTCGACCTGGGCTAAGGCGGGGATCGCTCCACCTCCCACGGGGCAAATCAGTTCACGTGCGGACATCACAATGTATCACGTCGACCTTGTAGCCCTGCCGCGATATCATTCCCTTCGCTGATCCCAGTGATTATCGCATTGAGTCATCTGGATTTGCAAGATGAGTACATGATAGAGCACTCTATCTCACTCACGCGAGCTTCAGTCGGCCTTCTACTTCTCCTCTCTCACCTCACTGCCCACAGGTATCTGATTCCTACCTTTTCTATACACAACATCACGACGACATTTTTCTAGCACACATTGGCGCGCGCGAGATACATCTCAATGCGAGATATGTTTCTGCTGTCCCACTACAACACCACACTACATTTCTCCGGAAGACCCGTAACAAAATCCATAGTCATGTATGCTATTCACCACCAACTTCTTCGCATTCATGGCGCGACCGTTTCTCTCTCTCATTACGCACATCAAGCTATTCAGTACCCGCATGATCTCTAGTGACGTGGATGCGAGTCTGGTTGGATGGTTTAGAAACGTGAGCTAGTGAGACCGTCTTCTGCAGTCTCTCAGACACGGTCCTCAGTCTCATCGTCTTCGGCATTCAGAGAGAACACTCTTTATATGATTATCTACACTGCCATGTTCTTGGATTCGAGATTACAATTCTCTCGTGTTTTGCCTACGCCTCCAACACATACACTAGTTCTACTCGGCAAGTCTCTGTAGAGACTAGACACATTTTGACGAACTCGGATGGATAGAACTATTTCAACTTATACGATTTGTGCACTCGAGAGCGCTTACTGCGTGCAAGCTTATTGCATCCTTGTCTAGTCCGGCTGCGTAGGACCAATCAGCACATACGTCGCTAACCATCTCTAAAGAACCACCCTTTTATCTTGTTGTTAGTTCAACTACCTTCAAGCATTCTCCTATGTGCGCTCTCCCAACAGGTCACAGTCTAGGCCTCTCCGAAAGATGAGTCACGTGTGTCTTCCATACACACACCATTTCTGATCTTCACTTTAGCCTCTCGTCTTCTCTCACACCCGCCCCTGGTCAGCGCATCTATCCACTGGAGTGTCGTCTCTTCGCGCTCGTCACTTGCCAAATATCTTCCGGAGATGTTAGCGCCAGTCTAGCGAGTTGACTCTCTTCATCGCGCACAAATCGGTGGATGAGAGAGATCAGACAGCAACCACATATAGAGCACCCAGCGCATAGGGGTTAGCGTCGAGAGTGCGCGCTAGTTATGATACGTGCGAGGCTATAGCGAGCTGCAATCAGGCTCGATGGGGAGCCTTAGCCGGGATGGAGAACGGATTTTCACAATCATAATGCATACTCGAGAGATACAGGGTTGTCTACTGTTGAGCGCGCGGGTAGGCGCCCGTCTTGGATGAGATGTGTGCACTTTCTTGATCTAGCTTCTCTCTTTATTACAGGCGCAGCGACGCTGATAGTAGTAGCTGACCGACTCTTAGACTGAACTGCTGGATAAGCGGATTGGCACGAACAGCACACACAAACTACGAGAGGAGTCTGGTTAGGTATAGGGGGGCGATGGTCGCCGAGAGGCGTAGATGCTTAATCCACATCACCCAATTCAAGATCATGATATGTAAGTTTGTCTACTGCAGGAGTTTTTCAAATTGGTTCGAGAAGACATATGAAAATAAATAATCAAGTTGGATGTAGTATCCGCTAAACAATACCCTGTGAGGTGGATGAAATATAAACAACAATGTACATATGGTTAAGGAGAGTAATGCGTATTGTAGTCTAGAGACACAGACGCGCATTAGAAGTGGGCGGTAAGGAGTAGACGGGGATGCTAGTAAGCGTAACACGCACGGCCGCAGGTAAACGATTGCCGGTCCCCCACTCGAATCTCTATTCTTTGGAGGAATTGGGTAAGCGGAGGGGCGATCAAGAGTAAATCCCTCGAGAATCTTCTATAATAGCCGGGTTAATCCCATAAATTGTCTTACTTCATTTGGCGAACGTCGGAACAGGTCGAAAGGCCAATTTTTATAGCTTCAATGTTGCGGATCGACATGGACGCCTCCCTATTTATAACATGGCCAAAGGAATCGAATGGACTCCAACCAGAATCACACATTTTGAGAATTTTGGCGTACAAGTTCTCTTTCTGAGCAGGTCCAAAATGATCTTTAGATGCTCACTATGTTCTCCCTTGGTCTTGGAGTAGATGAGAATGTCGTCGATGAATACGATCACGAATTTATCAAGATACGGCTTGCAGACACGGTTCATCAAATCCATGAACATTGCCGGTGCATTGGTTAGACCAAACCGCATCACTTGGAATCATATGACCATAACCTTGTTCTAGAAAGGGTGATGTGAAATAGCCTCTCTCGAACGCGAAGTTGATGATACCCCGAACGTAGATCAATTTTTGAATATACACTTGAACCTTGAAGTTGATCGAATAAATCATCAATTCTCGGGAGAGGATAGCGGTTTTTGACCGTCAACTTATTCAGTTTACGATAATCAATACACATACGAAATAACCCATCCTTTTTCTTTACAAATAATATCGGAGCTCCCCAGGGTGACGAGCTCGGGCGAATGAATCCTTTCTCTAACAATTCCTTCAATTGTTCAGACAATTCCTTCATTTCTGACGGGGCCAGGCGATAAGGTGCACGGGCAACAGGAGCAACACCCGGCACTAGATTAATTTTAAACTCAACTTGTCGAGGCGGGGGAAGTCCCGGCAAGTCATCAAAGAATACTTCAGGGAAATCATGAATTACCGGTACATCTTTGAGACATTTCTTAGATTTCTCCTTTTCGATAACGTGAGCTAAGAATAGATGACATCCTCTTTTGATGTATTTTCTTGCCTTAATATAGGATATTACTTTTAATCGGGAAGAATTGCTATCACCCTTAACCACTAACGTTCGATTCTTAATCGGAATGTGCACCTCCTTTTTACCACAGATGATGACGCCATCATTATTGGCTAACCAATCCATGCCAATTATGACATCAAAAGTACGAAGTTCTATAGGCATTAGATCGAATTAAATAGATGTTAACTTAGATTAAAGTGCAACCCCTTTAATACGGTATTTGTACTAGCGATCCTTCCATCGGCTAACTCGACCTCATAACTAGCACTTATTCTTTCTGGTTCATTGTCAATTAATGAGTAAGACTAGCATTTATGAAACTCCTTGTCCGAACCCCAATCAAAACAACATGCCGAAAATAAACGATTATTGAGCAGAAACGTACCAGTCACCACATTTGGGCCTTAGGCTTGATCGACATCTTTCACGGCATAAACATGGCCACTTGCATTCCTTCCATCCCGCTTCTTCTTCTCGGGACACAATTCACTGTTGGCAAGGTGATTCGGGTCCCCACACTTGAAACAAACCCTAATTGGCTCAGCATTAGCACCAGTGGCTACTCCTTTACCACGACAATCCCTAGCAATATGTCCCTATTTTCCACATTTATTGCATTTCACCGGATAATTTCCAAAATGGAACATGTTACACCTATTGCACTTCAGGGCGTGTCCTCCTTGGCTCACATTTTCACCTTGAGCTTGAGTCATGGCCCTAGCATCCCCATTTCTTCGGTTATTGTTTTGATTGGGACGGCGGTTGTTACGGTAGTCTCCCCGGTTGTTATTGCGGTTACCTTGATTATTCCCTTGATTTCCACCTTCCAATTTTCTCTTGTTTTGATCAACATTCTTTTCCTTCCACCCTTAAACCTTATGCTCCATAAGACCATGCGCCATCCTTATAGCTTCATTTAGGGTAGTTGGCTTAGAAGAATAGGTCTCACCCTGGATGTATGATGGCAACCCCTTGATATATTGACTGATCTTCTTTTTGGTAGATGGAACAACCTCAGGACATAGTAAAACCAATTCTGAATATCTGTTGGGGGGTAAGCAGTTTTTAGTCACGGTCCTTAACCTCAAGTTTCTTACTCACTTCCATCTTGATATTTCTTCTTCAGGACAGAACTCTTCCAACATCATCTTTTTCATATCATCCCATGATTTCCCGTTTGCCTCTGCTAAACCGAGGGTGGCGACTTGGGTGTTCCACCAGGTTAAAGCTCTACCCTGAAGGGTAGCAGTAGCAAACTTGACTTTGTTCCTTTCAGCGCATTCACTGATCCCAAAAGTACTTTCAATCTTCTCAAACCAACGGCAAAGTTCAATAGCCCCTTCTTTACCATGAAATTGGGTAGGTCCACACTTCATGAAACTTGAGAAAGTATAATCCCTGGCCGGTTGTGCTCTCTCGGGACCTCCTGCACCTCCAACATTGCCAGGTCCTCTAGCACTTGTCGCGTTCCTGGTGGCACGGTCGGCGGCAAGAGCTTTCGCCACTTCGTCGGAAACTAATTTGGCAATGGCATCTTGAGACATTTGCTTAGGAGGCATGATTCTATCACGACACAGGAAAAGAAAAGTGTAAGTACTCATACCATTGGTATAATTATAACTTACAGGAATAATAAAATTATCATATGAGCAACAATCAAGGAAGCGAACAATTGGATAATCATATAAGCAATCACAACACAGTAATTAAAGATCAAAGTAGTTATCTTCATTAAGCACCCAAAATTAGTACAATGCTGTAGTGTTTTACAAAACGTGACCTAATCATGACTTAGGTCATTACAAGCACTAGTACTATGTCAACTAACCGACAGGCCGGTTTAGTGACTACATGATCCAATAAGAAGAACTACTAATAATACTAAGCTACTAGGAGTCATCCTACATAAATCCGAATAGGACTGCGGTGTTTACATAGAGAACAAAATACACCTGGCAGCACAAGGTCACTAACTGGCACTAGCAGTTTAGTGTACTATACAAAAGATCCTAGACCAACAAGGTAAGAAAGGAAGAAAAATGACTACTGGGCCCCCGGAGGCGGTCCTGGAAGTCTCTTCTCCAAAACAGTGAGGCGCTCCTCCATCCACAGCATGTACTGCATCAAGGTACCCTCGCGACTGTGCATCTCAGCCACTGTAGTCTGCAACTGCTGGTTCTTCGACCTGGATTCATGTAGAGCTGTCTGTAGGGTCTGCACCTGCTCCTCCAAAGCAGTCACTCTAGGGTGAGTCTCCCCAATGGCAATGCTGTTAGTCGCCTCAATATCACTCACCTTCATCATCGTCCTCGTCAACGCTCCTTGCCTCTCTCTCAGATTATCCATCTCTCTATATAAGTCATCAATCACCTGAGGCTGAGCTGCGATAGCCGTAGATGGACCTCCAACCTCGTAGGTGCTCGGGTTAGGCGCATCCACAACATCACCAACCTCATCCTCATCATCTGTCTCCTCCTCGTCAGACTCCGAGTCTACCATCGGCTCATCCATCTCTCCTAGTGGTACATCCCACTCTATCCATCCATTATTATTGTTGTTGTTTGCAAAGTGTGCATGGCCTGGATTCGGCATAAACTCATTGTTGAAGTTGGGCACGAGAGCATTCGCGTCGTCATTTGGAGGTAGGTTCGCCATGATAATCTGCGAATACGAGGGATACGTATAAGGTCACTATATTTAATAAAATTTATGCAAAGTACGAATGTATATACATGTCGGAACAATTTGGATGTTGCGGGTTGAACATCTACATGGGCACATTTAGTGCATTAAATTAGCCTATACATATATGTCGAGCTTCGGTGTTCAGGAGCTTAGTGCACTTACGTAATTACTTTTAGATATTGTATGTGTTACATGTGCTTAATCGGAAATCTTGTGGTCTATTGCATTACATTTATAAAACTGTGAATTCGTCCAATTTTTGTTGACGTTTTAAAGCATGTTTTTCTCGGTCAATAAGGTGACGAGAAACTAGGGATACATTGGTGGTCACCATTTTGAGTTCTATTACTATAAAGATTGGATGCATACATTTTGGGAATAATATTTTGTTTTGTCTTTAAAATCTTTACTTTTCATGGATGAAACTATCTTAAGCTGCTGCTATTATAACAAAACATCAGTCTATTTTAATCATTGTATCAATTTTAAAGACTGCATATAGAGGTCGTTTCATAATCTCGTGCTGATTGACTCTATGAAGTAACACTCTCCAACCCATATTTCGCTGCGACCCATTTTGGGGGGTGTTCAGATTGGATCAAGAGCCTATTGTTAGTAGAGATAACCTAGGTTAAATGTTTTTATTGGACTATAACCATTTTCCAAACATTGCATCATACAAAGTTTTTTTCCTACGGGACATACATATTGGAGTTGAATTTGTCTAATTATACTAAATGCTCTACGTAATTTTTTATTTACGTACATTACCTTATCATGTATATATACCTACCCCTACCTTTGCGTATATTTTTACTCTTGTTTATATATGAGTTATTATATAATAATTAGTGCATCTCTGCTAGGACAAAGCATTCTATAATTAGTTTGTATGTCCTAAACATTAATCTATCTTATATGATATATACCATCATTCATTCATAACATCATTCATGTATACCACCAATCATTCATACCATCGTCCATTCATACCATGATGCATTCCATTTCGCCATGTCGCATTTTCATCACTGCCAGGTGTGCATATTCATTCACCATGCATCATCGTACATCGTATGTATCTTTCATAGTGCACGCATCCTGCATGGTTTCATATAAAGACGATTTATATAAACTCTTGCTTGTGCAGGTTATGGCTGCATCCACTATTCCCGTCTCTGCTGAGGAGAATTTGGGGACCGATCGAGATAGGGTTGATATCATTCACCAGATCGTTTCTTGTGCTGAGTTGCTTTTCTTTGCATTTGCGGCCATTGAGGACACAAGCCCAACACGGGGAGGCTATACGAGGCATACAAGAGCATTTATTAGGAGTGCCCATACAGGAGGAGCTGACGGCTCTAAGATTTAGGGCAGACATTGCTGAGGCAGAAAATGCTTCATTGCGTGCTAGGATTAAGACTACGGAGGCAATCGAGAAGATTACTCGTAACCATGAGAGACAGGCTCGTGTTAAGATTGAGCAGCAGTTGCATTTATTTGCGGTTTCAAGAGTTTTCAGACAGTCAGGAGCTCGAGAGGACTTTAGAAACTCAAGGAGTCGTTAACAGTCAGTTCGAGACGGACACTTTGCATAGATACCTATGGTCTTCATTGATTTATGTACTAGCTTGTATTGGATGATTTTTATTATAAGTATTAGACCAAAATCCTGTGAAAACATGTAGTCTTTTGTTGGAGATGAAACAATATGAACCCAATTTTCTAACAAATTATGGTATTATGAAATCGTCGTCAATTTTTTTTTCAACTCTACTATTTCATGCAAAGCACTTACTAAAAACATCATGTTTTATGATACTCTATCATATCACACGCTAAAACTATTTAGCTAACCCTCATTAAACCTTATTTCCCATGGTCCATTTTCAAAACTATCTTGTTTCCATTAATAATCTATTTGTTACTCTCACATAAACTCCTTACAATTACATTATGAACTGTCACGTGATTCCTTTGGAAACTATTTTGTTATCATCTCATAAACGATTTTAGTGTCGTCTCATAAACAAAGCTGATGCCATTTAACAAACTACCCGGTTATCGATTAATAAACTATCATTTTATAAATTCATTTTACTATCATTGGCTAATGTTTTACCATCGCTGTCGAAAACTAATGGTTCTATAAACTATTCCACGTCGCCTGTAAACGTATTCCACTATTGTACATAATCATTTATGTCCCTTAATTATCATAAAATAAATCAGTTCGCCTTATGGGTTTTGATAAAATACGCGTTTACAATTGTTTTTCTATTCGCTTTTGAAAACTATTTTAATGTTTGTGAATAGACTATTTTACTATCATCTAATAAGATACCACCTTATTAACTATGTTCTTACCATCACATAAACCATTTTACTGTTACCTAATAACCTATTTGGGTATTACTAAAAAAACAAAAAAACAAAAAAAAATGTTTTACCATCACCTTATAAAACTTTTGCCAACATTTACAAATTATTTCACTTGTGTTTTATAAACAAATTTACCATCACTTGTAAACCACTCAACTAATACTTTGTAAACTAAAGACTAGTTCGTCATTACCTTATAAACAAGGTTACTATCATTATTTTTTTCAATTCCCTCACCATCATCTTATGAAGTACCTTCTTGATATCATATATACTATTTTGCAAACATCTCAAAAGCTACGTTACTAACACTTTATGAATTACCTTGTCCTTACCTTATGAAACCGTTTTCATCACATAAATTACTTTATTGTCATCCCATAAGTCATTTAGCTATCGTCATATAAACCATCATACGATTTCTCGCAAACCATTTTATTTTCATTCTATCAACAACCATACATCCACCTTGTGAATTATTTTGGCATCTTATAAAACTCTTTGATACTTATTTATGCATAACATAATTTTGACGAAAATAAGCATCGCATCGTTAGCCCTCAAATATACATAACCTGATCACCTATGTATAATTCAGGAAGGACCATGCCATGCTAAGAATAGTCACCATAAAACTTTTGTCAGCAACTAATTTCCTATTTATATCAAGCTTTGTGTACGTATTCATATAACGTGTTTGACACAAGAAACTAAGTTAGAAATCATAGCAACTAAGAAGACCCTTACGCCATCTCAGTGTTGAAAGTCGACAATATCTTACACTAAATCCTGTCTCAAAAGCCAAGACGCATCATTAGTTTCCCTAGGACAAATCGCCATCAATTCGCTCGCCATTAGAGAATTTACTAAATCATCCATTCAACATCAACCTAATGCCCATACAACTTGGTAGTTTCAACGTCATAATTTGTATGGATTGGTTGTCAAAATATCATGCCATGATAGCTTATACCGATAAGATCGTTCGTATTCCATGGGGAAATGAAACATTAATTGTTCGTAGTGACGGAAGCGACAACGGACACGGGTCTCGATTAAACATCATCTCGTGTACCAAAACCCAAAGGGACTTGCTAAAAGGATACCATGTCTTTTTGGCACATATTACCATAAAGGAGGCCGGAGACAATTCGAAGGAGAAACGACTTGAAGACGTACCAATCGTTCAAGATTTTCTCGAAGTAATTCCCAAGGACTTGCCGGGTATTCCACCAGCCCGACAAGTGAAATTTCGAATCGATTTAATACCTGGTGCTGCACCTATAGCACGAATGCCTTGTCAATTAGCACCGTCTGAGATGAAAGAATTGTCGAATCAACTGAAGGAAATTTCTAACAAAGGTTTTATAAGACCCAGTTCCTCACCTTGGGGAGCTCCGGTCTTGTTTGTCAAAAAGAAGGATGGATCATTCCGGATGTGCATTGATTACCGAGAATTGAATAAGCTGACGGTGAAGAACCGTTATCCGCTTCTAAGGATTGATGATTTGTTCGATCAACTTCAACTAAGGGTTCATGAAGAAGATATTACAAAAACCGCATTCAGAACTCGATATGGACATTATGAATTTCAAGGTATGCCATTTAGTTTGACTAACACACCTGTTGTATTTATGGATCTCATGAATCGGGTGTGCAAACCATATTTGGATAAATTCATGATTGTATTTATTGACGATATTCTGATATACTCAAAGAGCAAGCAAGAGCATGAAGAGCATCTCAAGTTAATCTTGGAGTTGCTTAAGAAGGAGCAGTTGTATGCCAAATTCTCTAAATGCGAATTTTGGATTCCTAAAGTATAGTTCCTTGGTCACGTGTTTGATAGTCAGGGTATTCACGTAGATCCCACCATGATCGAATCCATTAAAGATTGGGCATGTCCTAAGACTACAACGGAGATTTGTCATTTTTTAGGTCTTGCCGGTTATTTTCGAAGATTTATTGAAGGATTCTCAACGATCGCCAAGTCAATGATTAAGCTTACTCAAAAGAAGGTCAAGTTTGATTGGGGTGACAAAGAAGAAGCAGCTTTTTAATTGATAAAGCAGAAGTTGTGTAATGCACCAATTCTGGCTTTACCCGAAGGAAGCGAAGACTTTATCGTTTACTGTGATGCTTCAATCAAAGGTTTGGGCGTTGTACTAATGCAAAGAGAAAAGGTGATTGCTTATGCATCACGACAACTGAAAATTCATGAGAATAATTATACAACTCGTGATTTGGAGTTAGGCGCAGTAGTGTCCGCTCTGAAGATTTGGAGGCACTATCTGTACGGAACAAAGTGTACCGTGTTCACTGATCACAAAAGTTTACAACACATCCTTGATCAGAAGGAGTTGAACATGAGGCAACATCATTGGTTGGAATTGCTCAGTGATTACGATTGCAAAATTCGTTATCACCCAGGAAAAGCAAATGCAGTGGCTGACGCTTTAAGCAGAAAAGAACGAAATAAGCCATTGCGGGTTCGAGCCTTAGTTATGACTATTGGTTTGGATCTTCCCAAGCAGATTTTGAACGCTCGGACTAAGGTAAGGAAACCAGAAAACTTCGAGGCTGAAGATGTGGGAGGTATGATTAGAAAAGAGAAGTTGGAACCGCGTGCTGATGAAACATTATGTTTGAAGAACAAAAGTTGGTTGCCACGCTTTGGTGATCTAAGGACTTTGATTATGCATGAGTCCTACAAGTCAAAATCAACTGTTCATGCGGGTTCTGAAAAGATATACCAACCCAACATGAAAGCCGACATTGCCACCTATGTTAGTAAGTGTTTGACATGCTTAAAGGTCAAAGCTGAACACCAGAAAC
>BQNB010015077.1:0-73896 GCA_026074375.1 Tanacetum coccineum | reverse complement strand
AGGTTAACACAGCAAGCATGTCAACCAAAGTGTTTCGACCACTCCCATGTTGATGCGCTAGTTACAATATCAATATCAATCACAGTCTCATTTGATTTTTTTTCTTCGTAAATCGTCTCTAAAGTTTGGTCAAATTGCATGTTTCATCCAAAACGTTACGAAAGTGCAAGGATCTTTCTTATAGAGAAACGTTTGGTGCAAGTATCGTCTCTCAAAAGTTTCCCTAAACACTCTGTTCTTGAGTGTAAAACGGAAAAAAGAGAAATGAAGAGGATAAAAAAGAGAGAAGAGAAGAGGAGAGGGAAAAAATTGATTTTTGTTTTGTGTTTCCGAGTTGGAAAGAAAAGAGAAGAAGTGAGACCAAATTAAGCCTAAAATTTCACTTCTCACCAAATCATCCTAATTTTGAAAGAAGATTAGGAGGGGGGATTTTACATCATTTACTTCCCTTTTCTCTCATCTTCTCTAAAAAAAAGCTCGGGAACATAATTATTTTTCAATTTCCTCTCCACTTTTCTTTTTTTCTTTCCAGATAGAAACTCAGAAACAGAGAGTAAATGTTTGCTCACATGGACGATATCGTAACGTTTGGGGCGAAAATGCAGTTTTGCCAAAATTTAAGGACAATTTATGCAATTTACTCTAAAAAATGAGAGGTGATTTGTACATCATCTAAAAAATCGTTGTGCAATTTTTTCGAATTTTTCAGATATTTTCTAGATTCCCCTTGAAAGTGTGTATCTTCGACAATGAAGCAACAAAAGTATCAGAATAAACAAATGAACATAAATTTTTTATTCAAATCAAAATCTATCTTTCAGTTGATTCAACACACGATTTATTTCGGATATTCATTCAATAAAGTCATAAAGTTTCTCCATTTTGGATCACCATAATAGGAAGGATTATCCCCAAAAAATAATATCTCTCTTCTCGATACTTTTCATTACAATCAAATGAAAAATTCTTCAAAATTTCAAAAGAAATTTAATGATCAAAAAGTTCTCATTAACAGCTGACAAAAGGACAATTCTTATCCAGTTATTGTCATTTTTTATTTGTTTTATCTATTCAAATTCAGAACGCGTTTTTTTGCAAGTCAAATCTACGAATAATTCATATCCTATTACCTTCATTCAAAAATAGATTCCTAAAATCTCCAGTAACACATTCCTTATCTCGATTTTTTATTTCATTTCCCTCACCGGAACAAAATCTTTTTCAATTATGTGATCTTATTTTTATTCTTCCTCTTACTCTCAGTAAGACGACTCAATTTACCAAAAAAAATTAATTTCTGTTCTTTTCTCATCGATAAGTCAGATTCATTAAATTTCATCACGAAAAATAAGCTCTTCAGAGAAAAATTCCAAAAACTGTTCAGAAAATTCTTCAAACGAAAAGACAATAGTGTTAAAAAGGAATTCTATAAAATCAATAATTTTTACCCCAAGAATTCTTTCAATTCTCTCGAGAAGAAACAATTTAACCACCTGTCAATCTATTCCTCCAAAAACAACATATATTTCTGTCTTCTCCAACAACGAAACGAAATAAATTCATTTACATTAATTCGATCGTCCATTCTCCATCAAGAATATCAGAAATTCAAGAAGATAAAAATTTCGATAGTTCAACAGAGAAACAACGAATCTTTTATAATCTACCAATTCAAGACAAATCAAAAAGTCTACAAAAGAAAGAGGTAAAAAAAAACACTGTATATTCTTCTTATAACAATTCTTCACATAGAAAATCTTTCTCTAAAAATAAAACAACAAATATTTTACCGCATATTCAATATAGAGAATTTCTTTATTATTCCACTAGCAAAATCATTTTTTCAACCTTTTTGTCTCATCTATTCAAAACACAACCTTTGATTTGCGATTTGCTTCTCTCTCAAAATTCCTGTTGAGATTTCGTGTTGTGAAAAACCATTATGGCTTTTAATTATAACTTATCACATTATATGCTATCTCCATAACATCAGTGGCCCTATCATTCTGTGTAAAAACCTGTTAAGTAGATCTTCGTGACTGATTCATCGAACAACAACATAGGTTAGTGTTTTCCCGTTTATGTGGTTTTAGGTGTTGTGATAAGCAATTAAATCAACCATACTGATGCTTGGCTAGATGGTACAATCAAATTGAATGCCCCAATTACATCATTAGGGTCCTTTACCGTAGATTTCTTTTCCCTGAGTACTAGTTGACCTTTTTAGTCAAAATTCCTACGCCTGTTTTGAATGCTTTGTTCAATATTAGAGCTTCTATGAGGTTCTCGTTGTTAACATAGTTAGATATTGTTTTAAAGTATTGTATAAAAGGATATATATTTCGTCTGACTTCACGGTGTGTCCCCAGGGGAGTTTTCTGGATATTTTTCATACTCTTCGTTTCAGGGATCCGTTCGCTTCGTCACCGAGTTCTTCTCCTTTTCTTTCCTCCCTTTTTCAGCGTCGGTCTATTATACCAAATTTGAACCGATTAAATTCTCTTGCTGTTATTAGGTTTAGATTTCTCTCGGTTGCATTTGGTGTTTTCAGAAAGACTCCTGGTTCCATTTTTGGTTATATACTTGAATGCTGTTTTTTCTACATTACAAATGTCTCCTCGTTGCGTTTTTGGCCTAAGATTTCCTGCTTGCGGTTACTTGAGTGTTCTAGAATTTCTAGGTTTACATTTCACTTGGATTTTAGTACAAGTTCTAGTTGCATTTTGATTTGATATATCTGTTGAGTCTGCTATGATAGAATCCTAGTTGCGTTTTGTTGATCTATTTGTTTCCGTTTTTGAGTTATTAATTATCAAATAGGTCAAAACGCAAAGTGGTTGCGTTTTGCTCATGAAGACAATTAAAAACAATTAAAATTAATCAAACCCCCATTTTTTGAAAAAAAAAATTTGGTTTTGCGTTTTCCTTTATCTTTCTTTTAGACTTCATTACATATGCCTGTCTGTGGCCGTTTGATGGCTAACGTTTTGATGTGTTATGCGTTTTGTCTTCATATCTTTTAGTGTCTCTTGCTTTTGCTTCACTGCGTTTTTGGTCCTAAGACTGTACATATACTTGCGTTTTTTGCTCATTGTGACAATCCATTGCGTTTTGACTTGCTTTCCTCGCTTGTAAACTGTCATTTGGGTCTTGTGGTTTTAGCACAGTATGTCTTACTGCTTCGTTTCATCATTTCACAAGAGTCTTACTTCCATTCCAAGAGTTGACTTCAACTATTGATCTTTACACCCAGAATAGAGGTTGACTCAACTATTGACCTTGCCAACATCTAAAATCTCCTATATATCTATTGCACCGTCTTTTCCTGTGTATGTGACATTCATGCAGATATAACCAGATGTTAATGCTCCGGTAAACAAAGCACCTGCTCTGAGCCCATACTTCCCTACTGCACAGAAAGAAACAAATATCTTTGCACATCGTTAACTCATTGGGTGCCAATAGGGACAAGCAATTGCTATCTGGATGCTGAAAAGTCGTAAAGAAACCCAATCTACAAGATTGCGATGGACATTCTGAAACATACCAACTTCTTCAGAGCATTTACCGGCCCTCTTTGACAATACCACGAGCGAGCTATATTCAACAGTTCTTTGGGATACTTATTTGCTATGGTACAAATCGACGGGATTACAAGTGTCAACTGGATGAGCAATGGTTCACCTTACTAAAGACACACTAGAGATGCTCTTTAGATCACCAGTCAACAACAATGCTTTTACTTCCCTCTCTCCACCTCAGATTAACTCTCCTTATCAACTTTTTAACGGCTGGGTTATCCAAAAACAAGTCAAACACTTACTAATGTCATTACTAATGAGACATTTTTCAAACCGTGGGGAGGGCACTCACGACAATCATCATTCTGTCCTTAACGGGAAAGGACTTCTGGGTTGAAAGGGCCCCAGAAAAGAAGGGCGCTCATGTTGCAGATTCTTTGGGCGTTTGGGGCGTCATCAATCGAGCTCATATCGATTATGCGGAAAGGATGTGGGAAGAATTTACTCAATCCATCCATACCTTCACTGAAGACAAAAAGAATCTGGCACAACACACTCAAGGAAAGAAGAAAGCCACTCTCATTGTGATCCCAAGTGTGAGGTTCACAAAACTGATTATCTTTCACCTGCAACGCAAGTACAAGTTCCATCCAAGACCTGAGTCTCCCCTTTTTTTGCCGACTGAAGAACCCATTCTGGGATATCTCAAATTCAGTGCCAAAGGAACCAAAAGGGAAGTGTTTGGGATGCCTATTCCGAATGAACTCATCATTGATGACATTCGAGGAGCAGATTACTACGATGCTTATCTGAAGAAAGTAGCCAAGCATCAAAGATATCTTGCAGGTGAAGAAGTTAGTGATCCTGACTCTCCTGCACCAAAACCCGCAAAATCAACCAAACCCAAGATAACCAAGCAAGCTGAACCCGTAACACCTAAAGCAGCAACCAAGAAATCTCAACCAACACCAACCAAGCCTAAGGAGAAGAAACGTAAGCAGGCTAAGGAAACCACTGAAGCAACACCGCCAGCCAAACGAGCTAAAGCTGGGAAGGTGGCAAAGAAGCGAACCCTTAAGAAATCTCAGCAGCTGGTCGATGAGTTTGTTGATGAGGGTATTCTATTGACTGAACCTGGGTTTGGTGACTTAGAAGCGGATACGCAAAGGGCTATTGAAGAAAGTCTGAAGGATGCTCACAGTGCACATCGGGGTCCTCTCCCACCTATGGTGTTCAGGGAAACTGATACTGGAAAGTATCAACCACTTCCAGAGGTAGAGGAAAAGGAAAGGAGAAAGTTAGTGCTGAACAAGCTACTCGGGTTCTACTTAATCTTCAGACTCCAAAGAAAAAGAGCCCAACTGAACAATACATCTTTCAAAGACGTACTTCAGCACCAACTGAACCCTCAGGTCATGACGAATCATCGTCCCTATATGCTGAACTAGGCTTGACTGAAAGTGACACGGAATCAGATAAGGAAGTGCCTCCCGTAGTCAAAAGTGGTGCTCCAGACGAAGGCCAGGCTGGACCAAACCCTGGTATACAAGATGAAGGCCAGGCTGGACCAAACCCTGGTAATGATACAGTGTCTCAAACTCTATCAACTCCTGGTGTTCATGCTGGACCAAACCTTGAACACACAGATGCTGAGGCCACTGACGCTACAAGTCAACCACAACCGGGTCAAATGGATGAAGAGTTCACCGCCACAGCATACCCTAACATTCAGGAGAATCTTAAGCTGACGGTTGACGATCTGGTGATTCCCGAGGAGCCTGCCAGCTCTACAGGGACGTTGTCTTCTCTACAACACCTAGCCAAAGACTTCAGCTTTGGCGATCAATTCTTCAATGATAAACCCTCAGAAGCCAACAATGAGAAGGCAACAGCAGATACAGAAGCTGAATCAATGGTGTCCGTCACAATCCATCAAGACACCTCTGTTATCCCTCCTATGACTTCACCGATGATTGATCTTGTGTCTGTACCCGATTCTCCCACTGTGCATCGGCCTTTACCAACTACCACAGCCGCAACTGAAATAACAATAACAACAATTATGACAACCGTTCCTCTACCACCTCAGCCACAACAAGTTTCCTCAGATTCCATCTTACTCAACCGTCTAGGAGAACTCGAACAACATATTGCAAACTTGGTGGATGCGAACCAGGCCTTGGAGGAAAGATTAGACAAACATGGGTCCAGACTGTACAGGTTGGAGAATCAAGATATTCCCAATCAAGTAAGCAAAGCTATGGATGAAATAGTCTCGGATGCCATTGACTGGGCCATGCATGCACCACTGAGGGAGCGCTTCAGAGATCTGCCAGAAGATGATATGAAAGAAATTCTTCACAACCGAATGTGGGAATCCAAATCCTACCTAACTCATGAAGATCATATGTCGCTGTACAAGGCTCTGGAGAAGTCCATGGCTCGAGATAACAGAGACCAGCTCCTGTCTGACTTGGCTGAAGTAAGGAAAAAGAAGAAAAAGAGACAAGGCTCACCTAAAACACCATCTAGCTCTCCACCTCATCTTCCTCCTCCTCCACCACCACTAGCAGGTCCCTCTAGAACTTCAGGAGCCTCTGGTGCTTCTGGGTTGTCTCAATCACCACCTCCTCCTCCACCTCCATCCAACACTCAGGGTGGTCAGTCTGCAAGCACCATGGCCCCCAGCTCCTCAAAGACGACTACTTCAGCAGAATATACGACTTGGATGATGACCGACACTAGAATTAAGCCGTCAATCTCACCTATTCCTGAAGAACTTCATATGGGTGACAATTCGACTGCAGACGAACCAGCATACTCATCTAGTGGTGAAGACGTTGAACATGATCATATTCTTACTGTAAACTTGAGGCAGAGTTGGTGGAAGCCTATCACTGAAGACCGACCACCTACACCTGAACCTGCCTGGTTCATCCCATCATCTGATCTGACCGTCCCAATGAACAACTGGGCCTCACTCCTTGCACAGATCGGTGATATGACAACATTCATGGACTGGTATTGCAAAAAACAAGGAATTTCTGAACTGACTCAACAAGGCCTAGAAGGCCATGCATACGAAATTGTCAAAGTCTTTCATCCCGACATAGTCAATCTCTAGTTCTAAATGGAAGAATGCTACAAGCTTCTCACCGATCAAGTGGATGATGCAATCCTACGGTACAACGTTAGCAAACCACTACCGTTGGGTGGTGATCCGGGTCATGTCATAATATAACCGGATTTATTCTTCAACAAAGACTTAAAATATCTTTGGTATGGCCGCAAAATAGGCAGGCCTGCCTTGTCAATCTCAAAAATGAAGGCTGCCTATTATCCTGATGTCGGCTTAGAGCAAATGGTACCGGATCAGATGTGGATTGAAGAAGAATGCAAGTATGACGTCGCTGCGATGTATGGTATATCTCACTGGTGGTTTCAAAGACAATGGTTCTACATTGATCGACACACATCTGAAGGTGATCGCAGGGCTGTACGGACCCATATGTGTATCTTAAGTGTCGTCCGAATTGAAGTCTTTCCAATGTATGGGTACAATTACATGAAGAAGATTGTCCTTCGTCGCGCTGATCTCAAAGAATATGTCATCGCGGAAAGGGACTTCAAATATCTGTACCCTAGTGACTTTGAAGATTTGTACTTGTTGAATCTTCAAGGTCACTTGAACCATCTCTCACCCGAAGACAAAAAGATTCTCACTACTGCTGTCAACTTATGGACCAGAAACTTGGTTATCAGACAACGCGTAGAAGACTTCCAGCTAGGGATTGAGAGCTACCAAACGCAGTTAAACCTCACCAAACCTCGATGGGATGCCAAGGGATTTGAGTACAAGCATGACTTCACAGTGATTGACTCTCCAAGGGCCGTCACGTTTAGGGACAAATATGGGGTTCAGATGATCATGAGTTCATATATCCACAGTTCAGTGATGGTACTCTACATCAGATTGATGAAGCGTTGGATTACAGAGTCAAGGAATTCAGGGTCAACAGGAGGAATCCGGGTTTGGATACATGGTTTTGGACGAAGAAAGACGTCGACAGAAGCAAGGAGTTTATGTTTGCCATACAGAAATGACTTAAGACAAGACGTATCTTCTGGAATCTGGAAAGCTTTGTTGGTGGCAGGATAAGAGAAGGAGACTACCGACTGCTGAAGAGAACCGAATGAGGGGTAGTTTTCTTATATGTTGTTGTCATATGTACATTCTAATGTAGTGATTAAACTGTATCTTAGGCTTGTATATTAAGTATTCATATGTTCCATAATCGGCTTGTATAAACCTGACACACTTTCTCCCAAATTTTCCTAACTTAAATCAATTGAGACCCAAAATCTCAACGGATTTGAAATTTTTGCTCGGGGGAGAAAATGTGATTTAATTATGAAAATCTGATAAAAATTGTGATTTCTTAACTCAAGTGTAGGCTCTCCTATATGTGCTAAACTCTTTCGAATATCGATGCACATATTGAGGGGGAGCGAATGGTTATGATGGCAATTGTGGAATCACCTAAGACCGACCATGTAATTACTTTATCGGAGTTATAAGGATGGTAAGGTTAGGTACTCGATCCCACGATCCCGCCAGAGCCGGAGGGATCTACCCAGGGACAATCCACTAGTTAGTGTAGAAGTCCTTAGGTATGATTATAAAAGGAGTAATGTGAGAATAAGGGAATAGTGCGGACTGAGATGGAGCTAGTACTGGAACACACCCAACAAGGTTCTAGTAATGAAATCTCGGTAAGCACTGAAGGGGTTGAAGAATGAAAAAGAAATGCTAAGATAAAGGGTGAAAAGAAAGCAGCCCTCCTTAAACCTTAGGCAGAAACCGGGTCACTACATATGCTGTCAGAATCACATGGTTGATTGCTGACATTGAAGACAAGTATCATGGACCCAGTGATACGCTGCACAACCCTCCCTAGCCACTCAAGATCCCTCAAAGGATTCTTGTTTCACTTCTCACGGAGATCAATACATTTCTATCGTCTCTCTCACTCCGAGTTAGACGATATTGAAAAGGTGGCAGTCCGCTCCAGCCTCCGACTACCAAAAACCAAAAATGCACTATTGAGTCTAGAGCCATGAGATCATCAATAAATCTCGTTAGGACACTATTCCAATATACTTGTGTTTCACACACTGTGAAAACAAGGATTATCTTAAGAGTCCTACGCATTATCCTTGTGATATTGCCAGAACATCCGAGTGATACGAAAGTATTCACAGTGAAGATGGAAATCCTGCTAGAGCCAACATCAAACAAGCTCTAGGTAGGTGACTTGTGAGATCCTTAATGGATCAAACTTGTGACACTGGGCATCGATTCGGTCCAGATTATGAATTGACGGAGGATGAATTTTTGATAAAAGCTTAAAACTCTCGATGTGTTACAAAAATCACTTTAACTAGTGACACATCGATTGATTTTCAAATCAATTTTATCTTCAATCGGTGAGATAGTAACTCACTGATTCACTCTTACCGTTCTATTAGTAGCAATACTATTAGTGAGGTAGCCTGCTTTGAGGTGTCCGGTAAAGAGATACTAGCAAGTACAGTGAATCTAATGCATCTGCGTTAGATGATCTAACACTTTGAGCTGGAAACCCTGTCAAGGAGGTTCTTATAATGAATCTACCTGATCACAGGTACAGTATTTATACTGTAAAACGGTCCTCACGGAACCGGAGGTTAATGCAACCGAACTTTGACGAATGACAAAGCCATATTCGTCACCAAGCTTTATTGTTAACTGTTGTATTTCAGGATTACATAAAGATGGAGATGCAGATGCCTCGTTCCAGTAAAGTCAATTCACAACCCCATGCTCACACTTAATGTTTCTAATCAAAGACATCATGACAACTGAAAGACCTACAACACAGCTTCCGCAACTCTGATAAGTACTATCATGATCCAGAAGAGTGTGAGTATGCGGGTCCGAAAGTCACAACATCACATGAAGGCAATATTCCACAACAAGGATAATTAAGAGATTTAAAGTGGATGGTGATCTCAAAGAAAGCTCAAAGATCACTCAAGTCCAAGGAACAAAGATCACTACTTGATGTACAACGACAAATGTTGAAGAATCAAAAGACTACAAGCCAGAATTGAAGATTAATTCAAATATAATGCTAGGATTCAATTTGTAGTTTCTGGGGTGACCTCCCTTAGGGGGAGATTATTAGGATTATGAAAATCCATGTAAAAGACTCGGTCACCCCGTGTTATATCTAGCATAGGTTAGCTCGTAGTCTTAGTTTTAATCGTTTAGTTACTGTACGACTTATGGTGTTGGGCTGGGTCTTTACCCACTTGTTAGCCCACTCCATGGCCCATCTAGGGGCACCAAACTCTTGTATAAATACCCCTTTCCAGCCATGGGAAGGGGTTGGATGTTCATTTTATGACAAACACATACTAAGTGATTTTCTCTCTCTGGAACTCCCACTTTCTCTCTCTAGACAATTTGACCAAACATTAATCCTAGGCTTGTGTTATGATATCCAATATACTACACTATCATTTTCTAAAAATTGCCGAAACCATTTCCTAACTAGAATCGGCCATAACGTTTTTGTTTTTAATAGTTAGAAGCTCTAATTTATACCAAAACGATCATTGGAACGACCTCTACCATTCTAGACACTAAAATCTTTGTTCTCAACACTCTAAACTTGCTAATTTTTATTCCAAACTTTCTGCCCCAATTAAAGGTTATAAAACCCTTTCAATACATTATTATTTTGCACCAATTTCATATTTCACAGTCTCAAACTAACCTATACTTTCATCTAAACCTAATTAACCATCCTCAATCATCACATGAATCCTAATCAATGAATTCCCAATTCACAAAAATCAACATGCATGTATATATTTTTTTTGACTTTGAAAATTAAATAAAAAGGAAGAAAAATAGCTTACAATGTAATCACAATAGAAGGAGGATCAAAAACAATAAACCCTTAGGGTTTATATGTTTGGCCAAACCAAAAAGAAGCAAGAAAAACCTGAAAATTCCAACTTTTATTCACCAAAATCTTGAATATTATCTTCTTGATTATCCCTTGCTACTATTTAACACTCTAATTCCATTAAATCCCTAAAATCATAAATCTTGAAAATTTTAGAGATTTACAAAAATTGCTTGCATGTTAAATCTTTTTGTGGGTAAAGATTAAGGTTAATTATTGGAGTAATTTGGTGTATAAAGGAAAAATTTTGGTTGAGTTTTGAAGATTATAGGGAGGGTTTTGTGTGTGTGTTGCTCGACAGAGAAGAGAAAAAGGAGAGATTTTTTTTAATCGTTGTAAAATTTTTATAAGAGTGTGTGTGTGTTATTTTGGCTGTTATATATAAAAAAGGATGGATGTTTGGTTCGGTTATATAAAAAAAAGAGATGGATTGGGCTTGGGTTTGTAAATAAATGGAAGGGTTATAAAGATGTGTGGGCTTGTAAAAAAACAATATGGTATGTTTTGTTAGGGCTTGTGGTTTTCGAAAATCAAAAGAAAAAGGGAAAAGGGCTTCGGCCCGCTTTATGTTAAATGATACATTATTTAAATCTCGACCCTGAAAATTTACCCGGACTCGCTAATTTTTAAAAGACAAGATTTTAAATTTGGTTTGACCTAACACGAATTAAATATGAGAAATAATAGAAAAAGAAAAATATATTTAAATAAAAATTTAATAACTTTCACAATAAAAAAAATACGGAATTCGTTGATTTCTCGATCAGAATTAATTAAAAATAAAATATAAAATTCGCGAAAGAATTTAAATGATGATTTTAATAAAAACCGACTGAAATAATAAAATGAATTATTTAAGATTTAGAGAATAGTTATAAATTCAGAATAAGTAGTAACCTTAAATACGGGGTTTTACAATATGGCTAGGCAATGCACTTAGCCAAAGCGACCAAGGAATGCATCATGGTATAAGGAGAAAGCAATGTTAGCAGAAGCTTAGGAAACTGGACAAATATTGGATGAGGAGCAACTCGCATTTCTTGCAGATCCAGGAATTCCAACAAGTTAAACTCAGACAGTCGTTCCTCACAATGCTGCTTTTCAGACTGAGGATATTGATACTTATGATTCTGATTGTGAAGATCTCTCGAGTGCCCAAGCGGTTTTTATGGCTAACATTTCCAACTATGGTTCTGACGTTATCTCAGAGGTACCAAATTCTGAAACCTATCTAAATGATATGGATAATCAAAGTGTGCATGCATTGAAGGATTTTGAACAATCACCAGTTATGGATTTTATAGATAACGAGATATCTAGTGATAGCAATATCATTCAATATTCTCAATATTTGCAAGAAACACAACAGGTAACTGTTCAAGATACTAATTTGCAAGCACAACAAGATTTAATGATTTTATCTGTGATTGAACAAATGATTAATAATGTTAATAATTGGGAAAAGGATAATAAGGAACGGAATAATGAATCAATAACCGCTAAGCTAGAGAGATATAAGGAAAGGGTCAAAACTTTTGAACAACGTCTTAGTATTGATTTAAGCAGTCGTGAAAAAATAATTGATTCTCAAATGGATGATATGATCAGGTAGAAACTTGCACATAAAGAACAAATTGACTCACTTGAGCAAAATCTTTCTAAACAAATCAAAGAAAAGGAATCTTTATTCAAAACGTTTACAGTTTTCAAAAATGAATCCAAAGAAAAAGAAAATAAATATATGGAAAATGAAATTGATTTAGAAAAGAAGATTAAAGAACTTGATAATATTGTTTATAAAGTGGGTCAATCTGCTAAGACAGTGCACATGTTAACTAAGCCGCAAGCGTTTTATGATAATACACACAAACAAGCTCTAGGTTATCAAAATCCGTTTCACCTTAGGAAAGCTCAGCGGATAAAACCAACCTTGTATGATGGTGCTGTTATATCTAAAACACATGTTGCTATGCTGTGATTGATGATGAAGAAACATTGATTTTGGAAGAAGAGAGTCGATCAAAAATGTTTGAAAAGGCAAAGGATCCTGAAGTTATTGCAAAGAAAATTTCTCATAAACCTATTGATTATAAAAAATTAAATAGCCTAATTGAAGATTTTGAAACACGTTTTTCTCCACAACAAGAATTATCGGCTGAACAAGCGTTTTAGTTTCATACGTTCAATCCTACCATTGAACCTTCTTACTTACCACCTGTCATAGTGGATGTTCCTAGTGAACTACCTAAGGTGAGTTTGGTGAATGCAAGCCTTAAAAAGCTTAAATTCCACCTCACCCAGTTTGACTCTGTGGTAAAGAAGAGGACAACACCTAGTGCTCTTGAAGAAGGTGAATGGGGGTTTGAACATACAAAAGCTGTTTTTAACAATGAAATTATTCCATTTCTAAAATCTTTAAAAGACATCTTCAATGTGTTTGAAAAAGATCTTCTAAATGAAATAATGGAAGTACAAACAGTTTTTGATCAAATGGAAGCGTCTGTTCAACAATTTTCAGTTGATAAAAAATGTTTGGAAATTGCTAAGAAAGAAATTCTTTTGGAAAATGATCGACTCTTACAAAAAGTCATGTCTCAAGATGTTCTGATAACTGTGATGAATTCTATGTCTTTGAATAATGATTCTGTGAATGTGAAAATGCAAAAGTGTGAATTGTGTGAAAAGTGTTTGAATCTTGATGCTGAGCTTTCCAAATCAAAACAAGCATATAATGATCTTTTGAAAAATCACTCACAACTTGAAAAACATTGTATTTCTCTCGAAGTGTCAATGCAATTAAAACAAGAAGTTTTTCAAAATGATGAATCTTGCGTTAATCAAAATGCTGTTAAAATTCAAGAATATTTTGAAATCAATGATTTGAAAGCTCGGCTACAAGACAAAGACACGACCATTTCTAAGTTGAAGGATACCATCAAATCTTTGAAAAAGAATACTAAGGAAAAGAATGTTAATCATGATAAATGTGATCTTGAGCCCATAAATGAGGAATTGGAGAATAGTGTGGCAAAATTACTTTCAGAAAACGAGCAACTTTGGAATGAAATTAATCATGTGAAACAGGGTTTTAAAGATCAGTTCGACTCAATCAAACAAACACGTGTTCGTCATAAAGAACAGTGTGACTCTTTAATTAACAAACTGAACTTAAAATAGGTGGAAAATGAGGATTTAAAAGCTTAAATTCAAGATAAGGTTTTTGTGATAACATCATTGAAAAACGATTTACGAAAATCAAAAGGGAAAGAAATTGTTGAAAATGTTGTACATATACCTTCTGCCACCACTATTGCTCTAGGCATGTTCAAGCTTGATTTAGTACCGTTGCCTTCTAGGTTATTGAAAAATAAGGAAGTTCACATAAACTATCTTAGGAACACTCAAGAATAAGCTAATATTCTTTGGGAAATAGTCGAACAAGTTAAGGCGAAACAACCTTTAGATGGCGATTTAGACCTTGCTTGTAAGTATGCCGCCAGAATTCAGGAGTTGCTTGTATATGTTCAAGATACGTGCCCTAATGCGATAACACCTAGTACTAAGAAGGTTGATGTCACACCCATGAACAATGTCAAAAAAGTTAGGCTTGCTGAACCTCTCACATCCTCAAGCAACATTAAATAGGTTGAGTCTTCTAATACTTCAGATTCTAACACAC
The DNA here is from genome assembly GCA_026074375.1 of Tanacetum coccineum. Lineage (NCBI taxonomy): Eukaryota > Viridiplantae > Streptophyta > Magnoliopsida > Asterales > Asteraceae > Tanacetum > Tanacetum coccineum. The sequence continues at coordinate 59,680 of BQNB010015077.1, read as the reverse complement.
ATGTGTTGTCTTCTACATGAGTGAAGTGTTCTATTAGTATTTGTGGATCAAAGCCTCCAGGAAATAAAAAGAATGATAGGATCTCGCAAACACCAAGTAGGAACAAGAAGAATAAAGTAGAAGCCCAACCTAGGAAAGTCAATAACATGAATCGTGTTGTTAAACCTATTTGTGATGTTGATGTTAAGCAGTCTATGTCTAATGCGAATTTTGATATTCTTTGTGCTACTTGTAATAAATCCATGTTTGATGGTGTTCATAATAAATGTCTTCTTAATCTTGTGCAAAATGGGAATAACCGTACAAAATGGGAATAACCATACTAAATCTGCTAAGAAACATAAAAAGGAAAATATTTGGAAATCTACGGGTCATGTATACACTGAAGTAGGATTTAAGTAGAAACCAACAGGCATAACTTTCACTATAGTTGGTAACTCGTGCCCTTTAACTAGGTTCACCTCAACTAACGTAGTGCCTCCTAAGCAAACCACTTCCCACTCAGATGATATACAAAAACCAGAGTTAAAAGTCTATAGCAAGAAACCCAAAAATGTTAAAAACATAGGTTCGAGTAAAAAAGCTAAGATTGTAGAATCTAAGAATGCTAACCACTCGGAACCCAATCAAACTTGGGGATCTAATGCTACAGATATTCCATCGTCTTCTTCTCTTGTCATGACAGGTTGTCCAGATTGTACTCTGGTATCTAGACTCCAGATGTTTGAAACACATGACAGGGAATCGCTCTCAGCTCGTGAACTTTGTCACTAAATTTCTAGGTACTGTTAAATTCAGGAACGACCAGATTGCAAGGATTATGAGGTATGGTGACTATCAGCTGGGAAATGTTATTATCTTAAGGGTTTACTACGTTGAGGGACTTGGTCATAACTTATTTTCTGTTGACCAATTTTGTGATGTGGATCTTGAAGTTGCATTTCTGAAAAACACTTGCTTTATTCGTAATTTAGAAGGTGTTGATCTACTTTTAGGGTCACGTAACACAAATTTGTACACAATTTCTGTTGATGACATGCTTAAATCATCTCTGATCTGTCTTCTATCTAAAGCGTCAAAGACTAAGAGCTAGTTATGGCACCGTCGGTTATCTCATCTTAACTTCGGTACTTTGAACAAGCTAGCTAAAGACGGCCTTGCAAGAAGAATTCCTAGGCTTAAATTTCAGAAAGATCATTTGTGTTCAGCATGTGCATTAGGGAAAAGCAAGAAAAACTCTCATCAACCCAAAGCTGAAACACTAACCAAGAGAAACTATATCTTTTGCATATGGATTTGTGTGGCCCGATGCGTGTGGCTAGTATTAACGGGAAAAGGTATATCTTAGTGATAGTCGAAGATTACTCAAGATTTACCTGGGTTAGATTTTTGAAGACAAAAGATGAAGCTCCTGCAGCCATCATCAAATGCATCAAAAATATTCAAGTTCATTTGAAAGCCACAGTCCGGAATGTTCAAACAGATAATGGAACCAAATTTGTCAATTAGACACTTCGTGAATGGTATGAAAATGTTGGCATCTCGCATCAAACCTCTGTAGCTCACACTCCTCAGCAAAACGATGTTGTCAAAAGGCGAAACCGGACTCTTGTTAAAGATGCTAGAACAATGCTACTCTTTTCTAAAGCTCTATTATTTCTCTGGGCTGAAGCTATCAATACAGCTTGTTATACCCAAAATCGTTCTTTGATACGCCTCCGATACAACAAAACTTCATACGAGCTTATGCAAGACAAGAAACTGGACTTATCATTCTTTTATGTCTTTGGTTCACATTGTTATCCTACCAATGACCATGAGGATCTGGGTAGATTTGATGCAAAATCACACATAGGGATTTTTGTTGGTTATGCGCCTGCAAAGAAAGCGTTAAGAATCTATAACAGAAGGACCCGGATAATTACTGAAACAATCCATGTAACGTTCGATGAGCTATCAACCATGGCTTCTGAACAATTCAGTTCAGGACTCGGGCTTCATTATATGACTCCTGCAACATCCAGTACAAGACTCAGTTCAAATCCTGTTTCTCAACAACCTTGCTTGCCACCAAAAAGAGATGATTGGGATCGTTTGTTCCAACCAATGTTTGATGAATACTTTAACCCTCCACCAATTGTTGTTTCTCCAGTTCAAGAAGCTGCTGCTCTAAGAGCTGAAGTATTAGCTAATTCTCCTATGTCAACTTCCATTGACCAGGATGCTCCATTAACAAGTATTCCTTCATCACAAGAACATGTACAGTCTCCAATCATTTCTCAAGGTTTTGAAGAATCACCAAAAACACCAACATTTCATGATGATCCACTTAACAAATCTCCTAATGAAGACTTGACTTCTCAAGGATCATCATCTAATATGAGACAATTACACACTCAATTTGAACATCTTGGTAGATGGACTAAGGATCATCCTATAGCAAACATGATCGGTGATCCTTCTCGCTCTGTATCTACAAGGAAGCAACTTGAAACTGATGCCATGTGGTGTTATTTTGATGCCTTCCTTACTTCAGTAGAACCAAAGAACTTCAGACAAGCAATGACCGAAGCGTCATGGATCGATGCAACACAAGAAGAAATTCATGAATTTAAAAGACTTGAAATTTTGGAATTGGTGTCGTGTCCAGATAACGTATTCTTAATCAAACTCAAATGGATTTATAAGGTCAAAATAGATGAATCTGGTGGTGTACTAAAGAATAAGGCTCAACTAGTTGCTCAAGGATTCACACAAGAAGAGGGTATCAATTTCAAAGAATCATTTGCACCGGTTGCTAGAATTGAGGCCATTCGTATCTTCGTAGCATATGTCGCTCACAATAATATGATAATCTATCAAATGGATGTCAAAACGGCTTTATTGAATGGCGAGCTCAAAGAAGAGGTCTACGTTTCTCAACTAAAAGGATTTGTTGATCAGGGCAACCCATCACATGTGTACAAGCTCAAAAAGGCTCTTTACGGTCTAAAACAAGCACCACATGCATGGTATGATATGCTGTCAAGCTTCCTCATATCTTAACAATTCTCAAAAGGTGCAGCTGATCCAACACTCTTCATATGGCATACTAGAAATGACATATTACTGGTACAAATTTATGTTGATAATATAATATTTGCATCAACTAATACTGCCATGTGTGATGAGGTTGCTAATCAGATGACCAATAAGTTCAAGATGTCGATGATGGGGGCAAATGTTATTCTTTTTAGGATTACAAATATCTTAAAGTCCTAGAGGCATCTTCATAAACCAATCTAAATATGCTTATGAAATTGTTAAAAAATATGGTTTGCATTCTACTGATTCTGTCAACACACCCATGATTGAAAACAAGAAACTGGATGAAGATCTACATGGGAAACTAGTTGATGCTACACTTTACTGTGACATGATTGGATCCTTAATGTATCTTACATCCAATAGACTTGACCTTAACCATGCTATCTGCTTATGTGCCAGATATCAGGCTAAGCCTACCAAAAAGCACTTACAAGCGGTGAAATGGATCTTTCGATACCTTAATGGAACCATTAACATGGGACTATGGTACTCGAAGGATACCGATATGTCACTCACAACTTATGCAGATGCCGATCACGCGGGGTGTCAGGACACTAGACGTAGTACATCAGGAAGCGCTCAGTTCTTAGGTGACAAACTTGTTAGTTGGTCATCAAAGAAGCAAAAGAGCACTGCTATCTCGAGTACAAAGGCTGAATATATTTCCTTTTCTGGATGTTGCTCACAAATCCTATGGATGCGTTCACAACTAACAGACTATGGTTTTAAATTTAATAAGATTCCTCTGTACTACGACAACAAGAGTGCGATTGCTTTATGTTGCAACAATGTTCAACATTCAAGAGCTAAGCACATCGATATTTGCTACCATTTCATAAAGGAGCAAGTGGAGAATGGAATTGTGGAACTATACTTTATCCGGACTGAATACCAACTGGCTGACCTCTTTACTAAACCGTTGCCTCAAGAGAGATTTAACTTTTTAATCGATAAGCTTGGTATGAGAAGCATGTCTCCAGATACGTTGAAACGTCTAGCAGAGGAAACTGACAAGTGATGGTGGTAACTCATATGAAGAATACTAGTAATCTTTGATATTATACAAGAACTAGAGAGAGAAGTGGGTTGGAGAGTTTCTAGAGAGAGAAAGTAACATGGAATGGATGATAATATTATATATGTGTGAAATGAGTAATGAAACAACCAACCACCCTCTCCAAGGCATGGAAAAGGTATATATACTACATACATGGCCGGCCATGGGCCTTAACGGGCTTTCCATGGGCCTTGGGCTAGACTAGCTTACTAGACTAATCATATAACAAACTACGGGCTAAGACTATTACAACTTGGAAGTGACCTATACTGTTTTTGTTTCCAACAATCTCCCCCAAATGGAGGTCACTCCATTTTACAAAATTTAACCTAGCATACTATGCTATATCTCTTAGTCTTTAGCTCGTAAACTTGACTTTCTCTTGTGAATATGTTGTAGTAATCTTTGACTTTAGGCTCGAGCTTGTTCCTTTATCTTTACTTGTAAGTGGAGATGTGATGTTGAGCACTGTGAGATCATCAACCAAGCGTAATCTCGTCGCTATCTTAATGAATCTTGCCATCTTGTATAACTTGTGACTTCTGGACCGACATGCTCACACATTTCTTGATTTGTTGACTTGAAAAGCTTTAATGTTGCATCTTTCTTGAGATTCTTTAACTTTAACACTTCGTCACTTCGAGAAAGACGTTCGGTATCAGAGTGACAGAAACTTCTTTGAAGTTCTTTGACTTTGATACTTCGTCACTTCATGAAAGACGTATGATATCAGAGTAGCGGAAGTCTTGAAACATGTACTTGATCTTTCATGATGTCTTTATGTTTATCGGTCGGGTATGAGCATGTCGTTATGAATCTTGTGAGTCTGCTGGAATCAGGTACCTTCACCACCATCTTTAAGTATCCTGCATTAAAACAGTTAGCAATAAAGAGGTAGGACGAATATAGCTTTATCATTCGCCCGTGTTTGGTTGGAGTAACCTTCGATTCCGTAAGGATCGAACTGTGATCAGGTAGATTCAATTTAAGAAGAATCTCCTTGACAGGATTTCCAGCTGAAGTATGTAATCTTTCTAACACATTTGCATTAGATTTATCAAACTCAGCATGTTCTCATTATCAGAACGTCTCAAAGCAGACAACACGATAAAAGTAAACCAGTGAGTTACTATCTCGCCGATTGAAATAGAAAAATTGAATTGAAAATCAATCAACGTGTCAGTTGCTAAAGTGGTTTTGTGACACATCGAGAGTGTTAATCATTTCAAAAATTCATCATCAATCGTCAATTCATATCCTGAAACAAGTTTAATTCTTATAGAATCGCACCATCGTTTCTTTCTAGTTGTCACAAGTTTGATTCGTATAGAATCGCCCAAGTCACCTACCATGAGCTTCTTTGATGTTAGCTCAAGCAGGATTTCCATCTTCATTGTGGATAATATCACTCGAATGTTCTAGCAAAATCACAAGGATAATGCGTAGGACTCTTAATATAGATCTTGTTATTCACATTGTGTGACTTAGCAAGCATAATTTGACAAGTGTCCTAATAAGATTTATAGATGATCTCTTTTGGCTCTAGACTCAACAATGCACTTTGATTTTAGTGATCGGAGGCTGGAGCAGACTGCCACCTTTTCAATATCAACTAACTCGGAGTGAGAAAGTTGATAGAAATGCGTGTAATCTCCGTGAGAAATGAAACAAGAGTCTTTTAAGAGACCTTGAGTGGCTAGGAAGGGATGTGCATAGCGTCACTGGGTCTATGACAGTCTTCAATGTAAGACAACACCTTAGTGTTTTCGACAGTTTATGTATTGACCCGGTTTCTGCCTAAGTGTATGGAGGGCTTCTTTCTTTACACCCTTTATCCTTACATTTCTTTTTCATTCTTCAACCTTTCAATGCTACCGGGACTTCATAACTAACACCTTGTTGGGTTTGTTCCAGTTTACTCCATCTCAGTCGGTCATTATTCCCTAATCCCACTTTTTCTCCTTTTATCATACCTAAGAAGACTTCTGCACTATACATGGGAATATCCCTGTAGAAATCCCTTCTTCTGGCTGGATCATGGGATTTGAATACCTATGCCTAACCACCTTATATCTCCATAAATTTAAGAACATGGCCGGTCTTTTGGGTATTCCATCACAATCCTTCAAAACCATTGAAAATTCAATCAAAGTGTTTGATATAAATATAAAAAAGATTTACACTTTGAGAGTTTTTTCATTATCACTAAAAGCTCCCCCTTAACATGTGCATCGTAATCGTAGTACAGTTAAGTGTAGAGTACCTTATCCATTTATATGAGCAACAATCTATACAATTTAAGTCCAGTTTAATCACATTTTCCTTCTCCACTTATCCAAAATGTTAATCCCTTATATTATTGGATTTCAATTGATTATAACGTTCGGGACAAAAAGTTACACAAAACTTTCAGGAAGATTTTAATGCACCCCTTAATATTTGAGGAATATACGATCAATGCTGAGTTATACATAATTTGAAACTGTTGAATTTACTAAAGAAATTTCTTGAAAATTTGTACTCGGCACTCATTAGAAATCACCATTAGTCTACACTAATATACTATTCACAAGATTATTAGTAACAGATTGACCTGAATGATGAGAACATCCTATGAAGAATCAAAGGTTCTTTTGCGCAGCGTAGGTCTCCTTCGTACAATCTCCCACCAACAAACTTTCTAAGCTCCTCATTAACCTTCTTTCTTTCAAGAAATTGTCAATCTGATCTTTCTCTATCCAAGCACTCTTCAGTAATGCTTCAACTTTCTTTCCAAGTTATGAAAGTATTTGCTTCAAACTTTGAGTATGAAACAGATTTAGATACATATGTAACTTGAGCTTGTGTGGTTGGTGATGTCGGTGTTAATGTTGTCTTAGCTTCCCCCAAACCACAATCCTTCTCTTGATAGATCAGAATCGTTCTTGCAAGCCGCATCAAGCAGTCTTAATGTATAAAGCCCAGATATCCAAAGTACACAATTAACCCTTTCAAGAACTTGATACCGCAACACCAAAGTCAATTAAGTCCCGGATGAGCGCATTTCTCTCTTCAGGATAGTTATGATATAAATTGTAACACCAAAGTCAACTAAGTCCCGAATGTCACAATTATTCCCTCTAAGTAGTCAAAATGATAGCACCTAAGTCAACTAAGTCCCAAATGTACTCATTTCTTTCTGCAGAATACTGACTGACTTAAGGAATCATCATACCTATGTGTACCTCTTTTATCAAATATTTCTACTTCTTTTAAGAATAAGCTTAGGGATTGACCGTTTGAGGAAGCATTAATTGAATCAGAAAGAACTTTTCTCACGTTTTAAATAATTATACTCCTAACACTTCCCCCTGGGGACTCAAATGATGCATGCTGGCTAATGACGAGATGTCTCTTCTACCATGTGATTGAAATAGTGCACCCGACAGATTCAAAACAACCTAAAATCAAAAGAAGCTAACCTCAAAAGACAAAAGAAGCTAACCTCAAAAGAAGGCCAAGGCCCAGAAACATCAATATACATCTACTACGACTTCATCTACTCCTTCCCCCTTGGCTGAGGTATTTGACACGTCAGAATCAGCAAAACCTTATACGCATACATATTCGAGATCGTGTTTGAAGAATTAATAAGCTTAAATCTATTCTGTGAGAATCAACTTCAAGGCTATTAATTCTAGTTGATTATTTCCAAACAATCCTAAGTCTTTTATAACTATGAGCTGTTGGCAATATTAAGCGAATGTCGTTTAAGGCCTGAACTCACTAAGTCTCAAATTGCAAATAAGTCCATAAAGATTTAAACAAATGACATCTAAAGCTCTTAAAGTTAATATAAATTAACTCCCCTTAAAATTGTTATCCTTCATTATCCAACACTTTATCCATTATTTCATGACTTATTTTGAAAGACCATTTAAAAGATTGTTTGATGATGCTTTTTTCCCCCGGCAAATAATGACACCAATTTTCTGATTTAAAGAGCTAGTTGTCATTTTTAGTGTCAATTGTCTTGAACATCTTTTTGTGATTACTACAAACACTGATTCATTAGAGAGATTACTTTTTAACCAATAAAAATAAGATTTTTTACTTATTTTAACACAAAAACCACTGACACTTACACTTATGGAATATAGGAAAGACACGGGTTGTAGATGCAAAAAGCACGGGTTGTGTTGCAAAGTAAACACAAGCCTTTGCATGGTCATAAAGTAGACCATGCCCGAGAATAAATTCCCGTTGAGAGGTCAAGTTTTCTTTTTGAAATACTTGCCTTTAAGATGATGACCGGGTTGCTATCTGAAATAATAGCAAGCCATTTGGCATGTTTTGAAAACATTTGAACTTCTGCTCGAACTTCATTTACAGCCTCGTATCATTATTGAATGACATTTCTAAGACCGTAAATGTTATCGATTTTCAGAAGACATGCCATTTTTACCTCTTTTTATATTTTCTCATTTTTTAATTTTTTCTTTGGTTTTTAAAATTTTATATTTTTGTATTTTGTTTTTATAAAAATTTTGAAAAATGAAAAATCTTTTTGGTTTTTATGGTTTTTAAGATATATACATATGATACAGGATATTTGAATAGGTACCACTACTATTCATCAACTTCATCTGCCAATTGTTTCAGAGTCTCCGGCGTAAAACTTCGCATTCCCAGCTTGTTGATCAGAAATTCAATTCTTTTTCGGCCAAGAGCTTTAGTGAAGATGTCTGCCAGTTGATACTCCGTATTGACAAAGTAAAGTTCGATCACCCCATTCTCAACATGCTCCTTGATAAAGTGAAATCTGATGTCTATATGCTTGGATCTGGAATGTTGAACGTTGTTGCAGCATAAGGCAATAGCGCTTTTGTTATCACAGTACATTGGAATTTTATTGAATCCAAAGCCATAGTCGGTAAGCTGTGATCTCATCCAAAGGATTTGAGCACAACAGCCGAACAAAGCAATATATTCAGCTTCCGTACTGGATATCGCAAAGCTTTTCTGCCTTTTAGACGACCACCTAACAAGTCTATCACCAAAAAGTTGCATACTACCAGAAGTACTACGGCATGTATCTTGGTAACCAGCATGATCTGCATCTGCAAATGCTGTTAGATCAATCGAAGAATCCTTCGGATACCATAGACCCCGATGTACGGTTCCTTTTAGATATCAAAAGATCCTTTTTACCGTATTTAAGTGCTTTTCGGTAGGCCGAGCCTGATACCGGGCACACATGCATATAGCAAATTGTAGGTCAGGTCTACTGGCTGTAAGATAAAGGAGGGTGCCAATCATACCACGATAGTGTGACGGATCTATGGCTTTCCCTTCTTTATCCTCATCCAGTTTGGATTTCTCCACCATTGGAGTATCCACTGGGTCACAAGAGTCAAAACCGTATTTCTTTAAAGATTCAAGGGCATATTTTGACTGGTTAATAAAGATGCCTCTGGGACTTTGAGAAATCTATAATCCTAAGAAAAATGAGATTTTGCCCATCATTGACATCTTAAATTTTGAACATATGATTTTAGAGAATAGATCACAAAGTTCAGGTGTAGTTGCAACAAAGATAATATCATTGACATAAATTTATACCAGAAGTAATTCCTTGTCATCTATGTGGATGAACAATGTAGGATCCACTGAGCCTTTGGAGAAGTCTTGGGATATCAAGAACGAAGACAACATATCATACCACGCGCGTGGAGCTTATTTTAACCTATACAGAGCTTTATTTAGCTTATAAACGTGATTGGGGTTATCTTTATCCACGAACCCATCCGGCTGGCTAACATAAATCTCTTCCTGCAGATTACCATTCAAAAATGCAGTCTTCACATCCATTTGGTATACGACCATGTTCATATGAGCTGCAAATGCGAGAAAAATCCTTATAGCCTCTAATCTCACAACTAGAGCAAAAGACTCTTCAAAATCAATTCCCTCCTCTTGACGGTAACCATGGGCTACTAATCGAGCTTTGTTCTTCAAAATTCCTCCTAGTTTGTCTAGTTTTACTTTATAGATCCACTTGAAAGTAATCACCATAACTTTGTCTGGTCAGGGTACGAGCTCCCATACTTCAAGTCGTTCGAACTCATTAAGTTCTTCTTGCATTGCTTCAATCCAATAGGCTTGAGCTAAAGCATCTTTATACGTCTTGGGTTCAACAGCAGTGAGGAAAACATCGTAGTAACAGAAAATAGCTTGCTTATGTAATTGCAGCCGAGTGGAAACTGGTCTAGCGAGTTCACCGATTATGTTTTCAAGTGGATGATCCTTAGTCCATTTGCTATTGTGTTCAGAAATTTGGTGATCAGGGCGCACAATTGTATGAATAGAACCCGATGATGAAGATTGATCAGAAGGGATTTCTGGAATTGGAACACCAAAGTACAGATCATTACCTATATGTGCAACTTCAATATCATGATTATCTTCTTCAACATCGTTTGGAATGACGAGAGGTTTAGTTTCAGGTGTTGTTTGAGAATTACTTAGAGATGGTGCATCTTGGTCAACTGTATTTTTGATGAAGGTGAACTAATTGAGTCAGCAAGAACTGGAGCAATTACTTCATTAATTGGAGCAACAACTTCAGGAGCTGGATGATCAACACTATATGAAGGATTGAGAAATTCATCGAACAACGGTTGAAACAGCATATCCCAGTCAGTTCACAAAGGTGGTACAAATGGTGTTGAAGGATGAGGGTTTGGCACGAGTCCTGAATTGATTGTTGCAGGAGTCATTTCATGAAGTGCGGGTCCTGAACTGCTGTGTTCAGAAGCCATTGCAGTCATCTCATCAAAGTCAACGTGAATGATTTTAATTATTCGTCTAGTACGTCTATTGCAAATCTGGAATGCTTTCTTCGTGGGTGCATAGCCAATGAAAATACCTATATCGGCCTTCGGTTGTAACTTGCCCAAGTTCTCGCTATCATTCGTTGGGTAGCAGAGTGCACCAAACACATAAAGATACGATAGGTCAGGAAGTTTGTTGTGCAGAAGCTTGTATGGTGTTTTACCGTATCAACGGCGTATCATGGAACGATTTTGGGTATAAAAGGCTGTAGCAACTGCTTCGGCCCATAGAAATAAAGGAGCTTTTGCATAAATTAACATAGTGCGGGCTGCTTCAATTAGCGTACGATTTCATCTTTTAACAACACCGTTTTGCTGTGGAGAGTAGGCAACAAATGTTTCATGAGAGATACCAACCTTCTCATAATATTCACGCAATGCCTGATTAACAAACTTAGTTCCATTATCTGTTCTGATGCATCGGACAGTTTCCTTAAGTCGTACTTAGATCATCTTCAAAAAATTGATAATAAAAGCTGGAGCTTCATCTTTTGATCGCAAGCATTTTACCCATGTAAATCAAGAGTAATCGTCGACAATAACAAGGATGTACTTCTTTCCATTGACACTCGCGACATGCATTGGTCTACACAGATCTATGTGCAACAGATAGAGTTTTTCTTGATTGGTGTCCTCAGATTTGGGTTTGTGGGGTTTCTTTGTACTTTTGCCTAAAGCACATGCAGAACACAAATGGTCCTTTTCAAACTTGAGCTTAGGGAGACCTCGAACAAGACCATGTCTGGCAAGATGATTAATAGCTCCAAAGTTCAAATGAGAGAGACGACAATGCCATAACCAAGACTTAGTTTTAGAGGCCTTTGACAAGAGACAGATAGGAGAGGATGCCATCATATCCCCAATAGAGAGTGTATAAAGATTGTCCCATCGAGATCCAGTTAATAAATCAACACCTTCTAGATTCCTAATGTAGCAGGTGTCTTGACGAAACGCAACTTTGAGGTTGGAATTACAAAATTGTCCCACCGAGAATAGATTATGCCCAAGTCCTTCAACGTAATAAACCCTTGAAATTGTAACATTCCTAATCTGATAGTCTCTATAACCCATAATCTTTGCAACATGATCATTTCTGAATTTGACTATACCCAAGAATTTACTAATGAAATTGGTGAGCTGAGAGCGATCTCCGGTTAAGTGCTTCGAGCAACCGAAGTCCAAATACCAGAGGACGATTTGGACAACCTGCATTCATTCAGAGAAGTAGATGGAATATTAGTTTTTGTGGATCCCCAGGATTTACTGGGTTCCTGTTATCCCCGGCGTACCTTTGATCCGTTGAGCGAGAGCCCTTCCACACGGGACTCCCGGATCACTATGGCCGACTTCTTCCTAGGTTTCCTTGAGTAAACCAATGTGACGACAGGTTTAGATATTTTATTATCTAGAACAGATGATTTCCTAAGGGGCACTTCAGTAGTTGTGGTAATCCTAGTTAAAGGGCACGCATTTCCTACTATAGTAAAGGTCCGACCAGTAGGTCTCCAGATATATCCAATATTGGTAAACACCTTTCCTGTTGGTCTTCCAACTTATCTCTTTGTAATTTTTCTTACAGATCTAGATTTAGCATGAGCATTCACATTATTGATAAAATCAAGAACACACAAATCATGATTATCAGAAAGCTTGTAACATTACACTTACACACATTTAAGTTCTAATTACTCATTAAGCTTGGAATGATGCAATGGCAGTTCCTTTAGGTGCAACAACACAATCTCTTATTTTTCAAACTAGATTTAACTTTCCTAGGGTGGGCTTCTACTTTATTCTTCAGAGTACTACTTGGTGTTTGCTGAATCTTATCTTTCTTTGTATTGCCTGAGGCTGTGATCCGCTAGCACTAGTAGACTGTTTTACTCCTGTAGAAGACAGCATAGGTTTGTTAGAAGCTAGGTTTGGAGGCTATGGCTGTTTTTGTGTTTCTTGAGGATGTGACGGGCTCAGTGAATCTAACTCTTTTAACTTTGTTCATCGGGGTCACAGCCACTAATTGTTCTCCAGAACTGTTGATACTATGACAGGTTTTACTAATTTTAGAAAGCATCTCCTGAATTAGTTTAGTATACTTACAGGCAGATTTCTAAGAGAGGGGATCTAGGGATAATGCTTTAATATGATCTGACTAGATCCCTTAAGACTGCGGCTTCTTCCTGAGCGAATGCTTAAAATAGGCAGAGTGAGCTGTCCTTTTATTCAACAATTTAGGGGTTATTGGTTCCACATTAACTTGATGCAAACTTGGATCACTAGGGTGGTTTGGAACATTATTGTCAACTAAGGGCTTTTCCCTTTAAGTTTCCTTAATTCATCCTTAAGTGCTGATATTGCCAAAGCCCAATTCTCTGAAGGTCTATCATTTAATCAGAAATTCCGCGACTTTATATTGACTTGATTAATTAAATCATCACATTATTCTTTTGATCGAATACGTGTTGGTTTAATCGAGTCATAAAGTTGCTTATAGGTCTGTTTCAAATGCTCGTTCTCAGCAATAAGCTTTGTCACCCTATGATCCAATTCAATATTAATGGTTTCAATTTCTTCGAAGTCCTGTTTGATCTTATCCTTATCCATTTTTCCACTTAGAGATTTAATTCTCTCTTTCAACTTCTTATCACCCATGTCTTTTCTCTTGGGACTGAGCTTTCAATTCATTTAATTCAAACAATTGATCAAAACTTGGAACACTTTGATTTGAAACAGAATTTTCCCTTTGAAAAATTTCCTGTTTAAGTTGAGTGTCAACTTCTAAAGAGATGCAATGTTTTTCAAGAATGGTAAAACTTTTGAACAGTTTATCGTAAGTTTCCCTTTTAACAAAATCCGTTTGAAGCCCAGTCTCAAGTTTGAGACACTTTTGACATTCATGCACATTCAAAGAATCATTCTCCACTCATAATATCTTTGCTCATCACTTGTTCCAAGAGTCGTTCATTTTCGTTCAAAACTTGATTCATCTTAACTTCAAATGTTTTTGACTCAATACGATGTTGTTCCACAGCCTGTTCCATTTGATAGAAGACATTTTGGACTTCAGAAAGTTCATCAACCAAATGTTGGTTGAATGTACTAAATAAGTCCTTCAGAGCTTTTACAAATGGAATTATTTCATCCCTAAAACAAGCTTTTGTATGTTCGAAACCCCACGAACCCTCAGTGATAGCTGTGGATGTGGTTCTTCTTGACTACCACATCAAAGTTGCAAAGATGGTGTTTAAGTTTCTTCAAAATCGTGTTAACCATGCTGACTTTAGGAAGTTCTTTTGGAACCTCAACATTGGTGGGTCTAATAGAAGTGGTGGGTTATTGAAGATTCACAAGAATCTGAGACCAAAAGGCTTGTTAGCAGATAATTCAGTTGCGAGGAAACAAATCGTGTTGGAAAAAAATCTTTATAAAAAGCTAGTTAAGAGCAGGACATAATCTATCGGTGTGGTATCAACTTGCTTTTCCTTTTCTAAACATCTTATCTTCCTTATGTTTTAAAAGCATTTTGGAACGACTCTCTTCAGCAAGTGCTAAGGTCTCTTCTGAGTCAGGAATCACAATAGGATTAGTTTGAACAATAATATCACCAACATATAGCTTTGGTTTCGACTGCTGAGCTTTCTGCAGATAGAAGGGATTTTGAAAACCTAGAGCTTGTTTAGTGGTATTATCATAGAAGACTGAGGTTTCGTCAACATGTGAACAGTTTGTGCAGATTGATCTCTTTTAAAAAAAATATATCTAGTTGTTTGATCTGCTTTTCTAGAGCTATTTCTCTATCAATGTTCCTAGATTCTTCTTTCTTAAAATCATTTTTAGAAGAGTAACCGTTTGTAATAAAGATTCCTTTTCTTTTAAATGTTCTGAAAGAGTTTGTTTAAGAAGATCAATCTCTACAGACTGTGCACATGTGTCTGAAACGTTATCCTTACTCCTTAAGTCAACATTTTGTCCTTCTTTCAAAACTTTAACTTGTTCCTTATATCTTTCAAGCTCAGCAGTTAAGGTATCATTGACACTCTTATTTTCCAGATTAGTCATGGTACAATTAGCTACTTGGGTTTTAAGTTGTTTAATCACAGATAATATCAAACCATCTTGTTGTACAGAGGAGTTAGACTTCTGAACAGTTGCTTGTTGTGATTCAATCACATACTGAGAATAAGGAATGATATTGCTATCACTGGTTATTTCAGTCTCTGAATGATTCACAACATTTGACTGTTGAGAAGACGGCATCATCTGCACAGCTTGATTTACCACATCATTATTCATATTATCATGATTGTGTACCTCAGCAAGAGCATCTGAACCATAATGAGATAAATTCGCCATGAGAGCAACTTTGGCAGAGTTGAGTTCGTCACAATCAGAGTCATATGCATCCAAATCATCAGCTTGATAAGTAGCATTATGAGTAATGACAGTCTGTATGCTTTGACCTTCAGGAATATCTGGATCTGCCAAAAAAGCTAGTTCCTCCTCATTTAGAATTTGACCATGTGCTTGAGCTTGTACCAGCAACACTTTCTCCTTAAACCATGAATCATCCCTTTTTCTCTTTGGTTTGGTGCACTGTCTGGACATGTGACCTTCCCCTTTGCAGTTGTAGCAAATAACCGTCCTCTGTTTTCCAAAATTGCTTCCACTTGCTCCTGGAGTGTAAGTCCTTAAAGTACTCGCAGCAAAAGAAGTTTGTCTCCCCTGAAATGGTTGTAGTGTCACTCTTTCCTTATTAATGGTAGCTTGTTGTCTAGGGTTAGACGAGTTTCTCAGCTGATTATTGGTAGTGGGATAACGGGAGGTGACAACTACAGTCAAAAATGACATCATGTGATTGATGGCATCAATGGGATCATCACCTTTCTAGAATACTAGAACAATTAGACCGGAGTCTTGTTGGGAAAATTCAGATTGTTGGTTAATTTGGGGAGGATATTCCAATTGAGGGATGGATGATGATGGAGAATAGACGTTGTGGTGAATTGATGATTGAAAATCATTAGATGGATAAGTTACTGAAAGAGGTTTTGATGATTGATGAGTTGAGTATTGTTGAGACTAATAAGGTGAACCATACTATGGAGATAGATATGTTGAAGCTGGTGGTTGAAGTTAAGTGTTTTGGTAAGTGTGTTGATAAGTTTGATAAGGTGACTGTGTTATTTGGTGAGATGCAACTAAAGCAAGAGGATCGGAGAATTTGTAATATTTGAATGATTTTAAGTTGTTGTTGGATTGCCTACGAATGCGTTTCAGTTTGGTTCGTTGTTTAATGAGAAATATAGTTTTCCCCAAAGTGGTCAAAAGTGGTTGATGATCAATATACCATCTAGATCAAGAGTAAAGTTAATGCCCGAATAGACAGTGCCAAGTGGGTTTTTTGTATTTATGTGTGATGGGGATTTGGAATTGTTTGTTTGGATTTTATTTCGACATTTTTTTTTTTTCACCGTCAGAAAACGTTAGATGACTGTGTGCATTTTGTCCGTGGGGTTGGTGTTAGACTATGGTTTTGGTGATTCGGCAGAGAGGAGATAGTACATGAAGCGCTGTTGAGTGGGATGGAGGGAGGGGGTTATTTTGAGGGGGATTTTTTTATTTTAATTGTTGTTTTTAGGCAGTGATATAGGGGGGGATGTTTGTGGGTTTGGTACTTTTTTGGTTTAGTAACTTTTTATAGAACCCCGGATGTTTATTATATATAATTTAAGGAACTGGAAAGACCGTGTTATCTGAGATTATGTCCAAGATTTGTGCAATAGAATTCCCAACAAACCCGGAACGTAAAGACAGGATATCCATAGGTAAAAAAAAGAAGTACCGCCGGTCATCAAGTGTAAACGAGGCCAAGGTCAAAGAAGTTAGAGATAAAGTTTGGTATATTGGTTAATTTTTGTTTACGCTGAACATTGGAGGCGGGGTGCATGGTCGTGGGGTTGGGGTGGGGCTTGAATCGGGAGGTAAATATTAATCAGGTTTCGGTAATCACGGTTACTAAAGTTCAAGTCTGCTTCTGTTGATTGGTACTTAAACCTGGATTTGAACAACATTTTGCAACACATTTGATGAGTGACTATTGATTCGATTTTGAGATACTTTAAATTTCGAAAAGTGTAAAAAGTACAAGCTTAGACAAAAGTATTTTGGAGATATATTCAGAATTTTACCCATGAAATGAATGTGATTGAGAGTTAACTATACTAAACAAAATACATCCTCATCTTTTAGTTGGTCCAGGCTGTATCTTTGTTGGTGGAATGTTATTCGTAAGGTGAATTAATCTATGTTAAGGATTTATAAAAGCTGCCCCAAGTTGTGATTTTTCCTACAATTTTTTGGCCGTACTTGTATTTCATGTGATCGCGAGCTAAGGTATAATTTTATGCGTATTGTTTGTCTTCAAAAGTGTGCGCGATGTTTTGGAAAACTCCTATTACAATAGTGGTATGGTGATGAGAGGATCTTTTTAGTGACGGCGAAGAGGTTGTGAGGAGAGATTCTTTGTACGTCAGGAAAGACATTCATATTGATTGATCGTATATCCCTTTTATACTTCTTTATTCCAACTTGCTAATTTATTTGGATGTAGATATGGGCTTAGGCTCAAGGGATGTATATTTAATGAGCTTGAAGATTGGTCTTAAATATCATTTTGTGCATGTAAGTTCGTTGTTTATGTTTATTGTTAGTAAAGGTCATTTTTGATTTGATTAATTTTGTTTGTTTTGTTTTTGAATTGCTTGAGAGCATAACGTAGTCCGAAGGTGGTTGTTAATAAGGGAGTTCTTTTAATGTGTGACGTTTTGGATAGGTGAAGTCACTTGATTAGTAGACGCTAACTTGTAGTTTATTGATAAGGTTGGGTATAAGGTTATTGTTAGTGATTTTGGTTGATGGTGCATTGATTTTAAACTACAGTTTTAGCTTTTCAAACTTTTTGTTGAGTATTGATTTCCCTAGCATTTGTTTTTTTTGTGAGTGTCTGCACAGTCTTGTTGAAGTTATGACAATCTTTGTGTTTTATTGGGCTTTTTTAGGGTTTTTTAGGTCTCGTGACCTGGTGGGCGATTGGTATTGTGGGGGGGGGGTCTTTATAGGACTAGGGCATTTTTTTTGGGTTTTAATGTTATTATGGGGGGATGAAAGAATTTTATATTGAAAACGTATACATAGATGTAGCCGGTTACTTTTACATGTATACCGTGTCGTTAGTGGGTACTTGAGATTTATGTGTGGAAGGGAGGTCATACTAACCCCCATGTAATAGGGTTGTGTAGGTTGGGATTTCTGTGCGGGCGTATTTCGTTGTTTTTCTTAAGAGGGGGCTGTAGTACTCAAACGTTCGCTGGGTGTTGGCATTCCTCAGTTCAAAACGACAGGGGTGCATATAGATATTCTGTCTTTTTGTGTGTTTCGGAGACGAAAATGGGTGTTATGAGTAGTTATAAGCGTTCTTGTTGTTTGTCAGCAGTTGGGTAGAAAAGAAATCTTGTTATGTACTTTCGGAAGGATGGTTCTTTATGTGGTGATCTGTAGGTTTGTTGATAGGTGAAGGTTTTGGGTAGATCGAAATACATTTGAGGAACTTGCGCCAGTTGTTTCTATCTCAGATGTGTTTTGGCTACCATATCTAATATCAATCCATGATAAATTTGCATGATTTTATCATGGATCCTTATTAACAATTAACAAAAACTTAAAACAATTAACAATTAATATATCAAGTTTTTATATAAAGTTGCATACAACCTAAATCTCGTCTAATTAATTTTATTAACCTTCAAGATCAAATCTTTTTAACAAAAAACGCCCAACGGGGCATTAAAATTAATTATGAAACTCTAATTTTGTCCAACTTAATTTCTTGTAATTAAAGATTCTACACGATGGCTCGTGATGCCACTGTTGGGTTTTATGATCTAATTAACAATTAAATTAACACGAGTACGCAGCGGAATAAATGGTCACGTGTAGAACACAATAATTAACAAGATAGAAAACATGTACCTTTTAGCACGAAACGATACACCGTTTAAAGGTAACCGTAAACACCGTCTTCTATATACGCGTGTGTATAATACCACGCGAAACCACAAGAATCAAAGTATGATTCCTCTAAGCTTCCACACACTATACGTTCTTTAGCAAACAATTAAGTATGCTAGTACTAGTAGTGATAAGCAATAAAACCACCACGTTCTCGTAGAAATCAACGATTGAAACCCTTGTGGTTTTTCCCCTTGGATCGAACCAACACAAGAACCGAAAAACCCTTTTGAGTTTTGGTTGATCGATTAAACAAAAGAGATGGAGAGAGATTTAGGGATTATATTTTTCAAGGCTCATCAACAATGAATCCCTTAACCTCTATTTATAGGCTAAATTCCTTGTGCTTACAAGGAAAACCCTCTCACCTTCTTAATAGGGGTTTATGGCCAATTAAAAAGAAAACCGTTACTTTCTTTTTCCTTAAATGCCATATTAATAACTCATTAAATATTTACTTTAACTATTTAACATAAGTTATGCTTATCACATAAATATATTACATTTAATATATTCTTTAATTGTTTTACGTATTAACGCGTGCGTCCCCTTAGGCTCGAATAAATAATCCGGACATATATTAATTTATACTTGGACATATTCCAACAGGAGTGCCTTTTCATCGTATCGTACTTGGGTTCAAGGTGGAGATACCGAATCCATTTATATGGTGGAGTCTTTCGCGACGAAAATTTTAAGATCAGTCATTCACATGCACGTCTTTACTGTGATAAACCCTAATATCATTCATTTGTTTTCTTTTTTTCCTGTGGTCGATAAATCGGCAGATAAGTAAAGCACTTGACAGAAACCATGTAGCCCTTTAATTACAAGATTGGTTCGCATCATCCATTGTATTTTAACAATCTGATTTTGTCGACTAACTTTAACTACATACATACTCTTTACTTAATTAGGTGTAAGAAACCTCTCTTGGAGTTTTTTTTCTTTCTATTCAATCAAAGGTGCGTTAGTAGCTCTTGAATGCTCGAAAGTTAATGCATTAAGATGGCCACATCTTATTCTGATCCATCATTCACATATTATCTTCTTAGTAATATATGCCCATTGTTAAGATTTAGATCCATTATTAAACTAATTTGCTTTATCAAAATATAGTATATGTTCTTTTAAGTTGTAGTTAAAAGCATGTGATATTTAAAAAGGATATGACGACATATTAATACAAGGATTACATAAATCTTTTCCCATTTAAGGGTGTGATCTTAAACTAACATTTGATGCCTGAATATGTAGTGCTATGAAGGCAAACCTCTCTTGGAGTTTGATCGCACTCAACATTTATGCAGGTATGACTTTCCTTGTAGCTTATTACAGATTTATTTAGCGACTCCTCCTCTATTGCACCATGTCTTTGTTTTTTCTGTTGTACACACAAATCACGGGCATACTTTTTTTGTACAAATTGCGTCTAATATAATTTGCTGACTAATCATTGGTTATTGATGGGACTTGGGATTCTGCAGTAACTATATATGTGTTGACAAGAATAGACTTATCACATCCTCAATCTAATTGCTAGCTTCGTGCTATTTTAGAATAAAACAAAATAAAATAACTAATAATAATAATAATAATAATTACCACGTGAATGTGTGTGGGTTTAAAACAAGTTAATGTTATAGGATACTATATCAGTTTTAAGTTAAAAGTAATAGCCGCTATAAACTAGTCGTATCATAATGTCTCCTCATACCGAAACTATTTTGGATTTTAATATAACTTTGATTAATGTTTAAATTGACCTCCTCACCCCCACATGCCTTAAAGTAAAATTTTACTAACAACCTTATCTATCTATCTATCTATAAACTCTAATAAAACACAGTTTTTTACAACCCTTTAAAACACACCAAATAAAATAGCTTACGTGTCTCACTGCCTATAATACTTTTGTCAAGTACAACACTCAATGCATACTAACAAAAAGTTGATATATTTTTAAGAGATTCTCCTGAAATCATGCATGTTGGAATTCACTTTAGCAAAAACCTATTCTACATCCAATCCTAAAAAAATCTCAAAAACACACACTCATCTTTCTCTCTCAACAAAAAACAACGTGGCCCCATAACATTTCTAAAAACAACATAAACACTAAATAAAAAACACACCACCAGCAACCATCTAATTTCCAACCATACCAAAGATAGAAAATGACACAAGACTCATGAAATACAAACTTTACACTTTAAGCAACTAGCAACTGTAAATTAAACTTAATCTAACAAGGTATGTTAAGGTGTAAGGGTGTAACGAAACTAATAGTTGGTGTAATTCTAAAAGTATTGGCTCTACGGGTTGTTCTAGTGGATCATCACTCTAAAGATGAGAGTGGAAAAGGGTTTAAACGGGAGGTTAACTAACCGGTGTAGTTAGTTAATAAACAACATGTAAAGGCAATTTGGGTGTAATCCTAAAATTTACCAATTTAAACAAGTTACTCCATCTAAATCCATATTACTCATCAATGTGGTCTCGAGTGATATACCAAGCCAAGTTCTAAAGTCTACAACATCACCAACACACTCATATTTTGTAGAATTTTGGGTAAACATTTAGAAACGGATAAGGTTAAAACCTCACAATATCTAACAAGGGTTATTGTGTGCGGGTTATGTATCAAGTAATTTCACAAAAGTATGCTTGGATTTTTTTTATATTTGAGCATAATTTAAGCATTTTAGTGTAAAAATTAGTACAAGTAAACATTCTAATTCCACCCCCACTTGAATTATACAATGTCCTCGCTGTATATATAAAACATTAAATACGGGAATTTAAAAAGAATTAGAATGAGAAACTCCCCTGATATTTGCTCGGTAGATTCTTCATATAGACTAAAAAACAAGATAACAAATTAGTTCTGTTGATTCTACGAATACAAGAAACAATTCTTCCAACAATCGTTGATTCGATTGAATACCGATTATTAGGGTAAAATTTCTTGGCAAACAGCGGCCAATGGTTTATTTTTATTAAAGCTGATAACTCCCTGGCTAGGGTTACAACAAATTGTTTAAATAGGCTCACAAAACTGTAACGGGCCTAAAAAGACAGATGGGCCGTGAGTTAGAACAAAAAAGTCCAACAAAAAATTTAAAAAAGTAGAAAAATGTAAATAACTCATAGTAAATGAGGGTTTTGGGCTTCGAAAAATTCTTAACCAGCTTACGATGAATACAGCGACGTCCGCCTCATTTTTCTCTTCAATTTGGGTGGTTACGGGCCTGAAACGGACTTACGGATCAAAAGTTATGGCTGTTTTACTAAAGCCCTTTTCTTCACACGATATTGGGCTTCTAAAAACAAGTCAGCCCGTTCTTCAATACTTGAGCCTCCATCATTCCCCCTGGGTAGACAAAATTCGTCCTCGAATTCATAGCAAGGTCATCATTAAAAGAGTCGACATGATAAGGGATCAAGTGTTTCACATTAAAAACATCAGAACACCTAATATGGCTTGGCAATTTTAGACGGTAAGCATTAGAATTAATCTTCTCTACAATCTCCAGCGGGCCAACCTTCTTAGCAGACAACTTGTTATACTCTCCAACAGGAAAACGATCCTTAGTCAAAACAGCCCATACAAAGTCACCCTCTTCAAAATCAACATGTCTCCGCTTGTGATCTGCATCTTGTTTGTACTTGGAATTGGCACAGACCAAATTTTCATGAATAGCTTTGTGAACATCATGTAACCCTGCAACAAAATCCTGCACTTTCTTGGGAACAGAACTAGAAACACGAGGAGTCATTAAATCCAGAGGACCACATGGTTGAGCAAAATAAACCACATGTAATGGACTAAACCTAGTGCTTCGATTACAATCATGATTATGAGCAAACTCAGCTTGACACAACTTTTGATCCCATGCCTTCACATGATTACCCACCAAACACCTCAATAGATTACCAAGGGACCTGTTAACAACTTTAGTTTGCCCATAAGTTTGAGGATGATAAGCACTACTAAAATTAAGTTGAGTATTCACCATCTTCCACAAACTATGCCAAAAATGACTCAGAAACCTAGTGTCCCGATCAGAAACAATAGAGGAAGGTAAACCATGTAAACGGTATACATCCCTAAAGAACAACCGAGCCACATTAACTGCATCTGTAGTCTTCTTGCAAGGGATAAAGTGCACCATTTTAGAAAAACGATCAACAACAACGAATATTGAATCATTACCCCTTTGAGTACGAGGTAGCCCCAACACAAAATCCATGCTAATATCAACCCATGGGTGCAAAGGAACATGCAAAGGCATATAAAGACCTGCATTAGTAGCCATGCCTTTTGAGACCTGGCACACACGACACCTCTTGACATAACGATCTACCTCTTTCCTCATAGTGGGCCAAAAATAAGAAGCTTGCACCAATTGCAAAGTGCGATCACGACCAACATGCCCCTAACCATGTAATTCCTTAATAATTTGCAAGCAAAGACTGGAATCAGGAATACATAGTTGATTCCCTTTGAAAAGGAACCCATCATGCAAAAAGAAATTTGGTTTCTCCCCATCCTGCACACCCTGCAAAACAACTGAAAAATATAGGTCCACAGTCACCATGTCACGAATGACATCGAGTCCTGGAACATCAACCTGCATTGTTACAAGCAAACCACTCCTCCTGCTTAAGGCATCAGCAACTCGATTGGAAACATTAGTTTTATGTTTCACCACAAAAGTAAACTTCTCAAGAAATGCCAACCAACGCCCATGCTTATGGGATACCTTATCTTGAGTACAATTATGCCTTAAGGAACCATGATCAGTGAACAAAACAAACTCCTTTGAAGAATGCTAGTAATCTTTAATGTTATGCAAGAACTAGAGAGAGAAGTGGGTTGGAAGGTTTCTAGAGAGAGAAAGATGATAATGAATATTATGTGTGAAAATGTAAAAATGAAACAACCAACCACCCTCTCCAAGGCATGGAGAGGGTATATATGTTATTATAAGGCCATCCATGGGTCTTAATAGGCTTTCCATGGGCCTTGGGCCAGACTAGCTTACTAGACTAATCATGTAGTAAACTACGGGCTAAGACTATTACAACTTCGAAGTGACCAATACTTTTCTTATTTCCAACAATCTCCCCCTAAGGGAGGTCACTCCATTTTACAAAATTTTAAACCTAGCATACTATGCTACATCTTTTGTCTTCAACTCGTAAACTTCATTTCTTGATTTTCCCTTGTGAATATGTTGTAGTGATCATTGACTTTGGGATAGAGCTAGTTCCTTTATCTTGATTTGTATGATAGAATGTGATCTTGAGCATCTTGAGATCATCAACCAAGCGTAATCTCGTCGCTATCTTAATGAATCTTGCCATCTTGTGTAACTTGTGACTTCTGGACTGACATGCTCATACCATTATTGATTTGTTGACTTGGAAAGCTTTAATGTTGCATCTTTCTTGAGATTCTTTAACTTTAACACTTCGTTACTTCGAGAAAGACGTTCGGTATCAGAGCAGCGGATGTCTTGAAACATGTACTTGAGCTTTCATGATGTCTTTATGTTTGTTGGTCTGGTATGAGCATGTGGCTATGAATCTTGTGTTGACCCGTCGGAACACCAACTTAGGTTGTTGATTTTTTATCTATGATCAAGACATGTAATATTGTGTCTTTATCGATAGTACCGGTCAGGAAAAGTGACTAAGCAACTATATTTTATACTATATCTATTTTTTTCGTAATTTTATTTCTAACAACATTTAATCCCTTTCCTAATCATTAACCAGGGATTTACTGCGCATGAGGATTGATCGCGCGAAGCATGTTTATTCCGATCTTTCCGGCCATGTATGTATGTCTCAGCTGCCTTGTTGTTTTTATTACTATTAGTGGAAGTTTAGAAGATCCATACCCTATATTACTCTACATTCCTAACTCTTTAGCTAATTCAGGTGGGAGAAGCAGTCACATATTCTATCCCGTCGTATACGGTGTGTAATGTGGATCTTTGTCGACCTCCTGGAATATTGGTATACAATAAAAGAATAGTTAGAGTAATCAACCCTAAGCTTCTCATACAAATCCATATTTATCCTTTTTAAACTTTTTACTCCTAGCTTTTAGCGATGGAGATGTGTATCCTTGTCAAGCTTATGATAGAATACTCGTCACGACCGAGCAATTGAGCGAATTAGTTACATGTTACCACATAGATTAGTTGAGTGATTTGAATGTTTTCATCTTCCTATTTCGGAGGAGTTGTTTGGTGGTACTTGATAATAGATTAAATAGAATTCTTTAACAGAAGATATCCTTAGAGATACATTTTTATAGACTTCAAAAGGCTACTTGAGGACAAGTAGGATTCAAGTAGGGGGATATTTGATGACATCAAATAACGTCTATTTTATAGCATCATTTATCCCATATTATTAACCCATTTTGTATAAATTATTGAAAAGAATTGTTACTTAATCGTTTATATTTGAGATTTGTGTATTAAAACAGAGAGTTACTTTGTGACATAATAGCAAAAAGCGCCATTCAGGAGCTTAATGAAAATATTATGAAGATTAATGAATCTGACACACCAATACACGTATCCATCTAGGAAGCTACGGCGTATCTGTGCTGCACTCACCAAAGAACCCACGAAGGAAACATGAAATTCCAATACCCTGTATCCCAAAGAAGGCACTACGCCGTATTCAAGCTTAATGGACATAAAGTATTCTGTAAAGATATTAAACGTGTCCCTACTCAAAGAAACCCCCAAACCCCGTATCCAAGACTTTTGGATACCCGATCGAACCGACTCTAGACCATATAAAATAGAAAACTCAAAAATCGAGTTTAAGTATGCTAAATCATATTCTCGATACCTAAACCATAAAAGTCAATTTTCAGAGGAGAAAGAGGTCTTGCAACGCATTCCAATCCATGAAAGACAACGTGTAATTTCTTATACTTTTGTAATCGTTTAGTTTTGGTATCACTCGTTAACTCGGTTAGTTTACCTTGGCTAAAACAATTACTCTTGTATTATTATTATGTCATAAGAGCTTAATACCTTCGGTATTATCTGTTATAAATGAATATCTGAATGATAGTTTTGTTTATAACTCAATTGCTTAATTTATCGTTGCATGCTTGTTTATGTTTATCAATTCATACTTGTTTAGTGCTTTTGTATCGACCTAACATTTAATTGGATCTAGTGATATAGACCAAGTAATCTAGATGCCGGGATAGCTCTCCATATACGTAAATTTATACATCAGAATCATAGTATCACAAATATTGTCCTTCTAAAATCGGCTAAGATACCTTCTGGCTAAACTAGTTCCGGAAATTGCCTTAATTTATTGAACAAGTAGCTAGTAATGAATCCAGATATTTCAACAAATAATGTTCTGATTCCATTGGATAGCTGGACAAGTGGACTACTAGTGTATAAATTGCCATTAAGAAGTAAGTGAGTAAAGTCTCTATGAGCTAGGATTTAACAAGATCACCATTGCTTTAATCCTTAAGATAATTAATAATAGGTAATAAAGGATGCTTTTTATCGGATGCTTTAAATATGACAGAATTAATGTGTCATGTCTTAGGATGAAGTCCCCGCCTAAGTCTAAGAATGATATGCCTCTTCGAGATAAGTCAATCATTGCACTAAATAAAAAACTAACTTCTAATCAGATTAATGATGGCTACTACAGTTTTTTATCATAAGGCTCAACCGCTCTTTACTTTTGTTAAATTGCTTGTTGATTAAAGTGTCTTGAATTGATTTAATAGTCACCACCAAACTCGTGCCAGTGCTCCTCGGGGGGGGGGAGGCTGAAACCCCCCCCTTTACCTGTTAGAATTAGATTATAACTAACATATGAATAGCATAGGTTTACTTAGATTAGAATTAACTTAGATTAGATAAACAAAATAAAAATACATTGATAGAATTTATCCTCGCTTTAAGTTGTCGACACCCTACTTTACCACGAATCTACCACTGACAGGTACACAGCCCGTAAAAGTGTTGTTTTTGTTAAGTCGACAAAATATAAATTTAAAACTTGAACAATCATAAAAAAACACCACACAACGACACATGAATGGTCCATATGTCAGACGAATGATTCCTGAACCAGGTGATGCAGACCGTGAAGTTCTTGTCATGAAAGGTACACTGCCCATTAAAGTGTTGTTTTTGGTTAAGTCGGCAATATATAAATTTAAAACTTGAATCATAAAAATATACACCACATAATGACACATCAAGTTTTTGCCGTCGTTGATGAGGAGTGAAAATTAATCTTGGTTTTTATTTTATATTTTGGTTTTTAACATTAGATCTAACCCTTAGGAGTAGCGTTAATTAGATTAGTGTATATTCTTGTATATTCTGTATAATTTGTATATTTGTTAGTTTAATTGTTTGCTTGTATAACTGTGTGTTTAATTTAATTGTTTTCCTAATACACTGTTCTGGTCGATAACTCGATACGGCGTATCCACTTCCATTGGATATGGCGTATCCAACTTTCTGTCCAATACAACGTATTCATTCAACTGATTAATACGGCGTATTCACTTCTATTGAATATGGCGTATCGATCATCTAGAACAAAATCAGAGTCTTAGTTTTCATATTTGATTTTCGTGCTAAAAAAATTTCTATCCTAAAGAGCCTATTCTACTGATTGTTTATCCCTTGTTTCAGGTAGTGCATGACAAAGAGTTCAACCAACGAACTATTCACACCTTTTAAGGATCCGGAACGAGAATTTTGATCATCTAGGAAGCACTTCAAGACACTAAGTCTTGAAGAATTGAGATCGCCTGATTTCAATTTATTTTCTGACCAAGAAAATTTGGAGGACGAAGTTGCGAAAACAATGGAGGAAACTATGGAGCAATACATGAGCAAAACTTGAGCCGACTATGGATCGGGGGTTGCTAGGCCCAAAATTGAAGACAATGATAACTTTGAACTAAAGGGCCAATTTCTCAAAGAACTACGTACTAACACCTTCAGTGGTTTGGATCATGAAGATGCGAACGAACACATTAAGAAAGTTCTTGAGATCGTCGATCTATTCCACATTCTAAATATTACTATAGACCAAGTGATGCTTAGAGCATTCCCTATGTCCTTGACTGGAGCCGCAAGCCGTTGGCTAAGAAACGAACCAATTGGTTCAATTACAACTTGGGATGGTCATAAAATAAAATTTTTGAACAAATATTGTCTACCTGCTCGAACTGTAAAGAAAATGGAGGCAATTAACAACTTTCGGCAAGAACCAGATGAAAACCTTTACCAAGCATGAGAGCAATTTAAAGAACTCTTTATGAAGTGTCCTCAACACTATTTAACGAAGATGCAGGAGGTAATCTTGTTCTATAATGGATTGGGAATTCCTACTTGACAGATTCTTAATTCAAGAGGTGCAATACCATCTAAGACTGCTGATGCGAAGGTAGCCATCTAAGAAATGGATGAATACTCTCAAAAATGGCACAATGGAACATCTAGGTCAAGAAGTACTGAAACTTCTGACGGATTGGCAGCTATACAAGCACAACTCAATAATCTTGGAAGAGAGATCAAGAAAGTGAATGAAAAAGTCTATGCTGCTCAAGTTGGATGCGAACAATGTAAAGGACCTTATTACACCAAAGATTGCCCATTCAAAGAAGAAGGGAAAACCCTAAAAGAAGCTTACTACACGCAATTGGTGGACCTTTTGAAGGAGGGGGATATAGAGCAGCAGCCCCGGGATTCTATCAAAGGAACAATGCAAATCCTTCGTATCAAGAATGAAGGCAATCTATGGAAGATACCCTAAGCAAGTTTATGAGTGAATCGGCAAAAAGACATGAAGAAAACTCCAATTTGATTAAAGAAATCCGAGCTTCGACAGATGCTGCCATTCGAAACCAAGGAGCATCGATTAAAACATTGGAGATTCAAATCGGGCAAATGAGCAAGGTACTACAGGAAAGAGGATTTGGAAGTATACCTAGCTCTATTGAAGAGAACCCGAGAGATCAAGTCAAATCGATCTCGACTACTATTGAAGCTGATTCATACTCGATAGCCGTATTGGATCTTCCCAATACGCCGTATCTACTGGACAGAACCGTACACTCATGTACGAAACAAGACAAACGATGATTCCATTTCCAAGTCATTTGAATGGTTACTACTGTGAAGAAAAGAAGGGATCATATGGACCATAATTCTCAGAAGCTTACTTTGAAGCTTCACATATCAATAATTCCATACCCAGAAAGGAGAAAGACCCAGGGAGTTTCACTTTACCTTGCTTTATTAATAATGTTTGCTTTGATAATGCCCTTATTGACTTAGGAGCTAGCGTTAGTGTTATGCCTCTCTCGACCTACCTTAACTTAGGATTAGGCGAATTAGCTCACACTAAGTTGACAGTTGAATTAGCAGATAGGACTGTGAAATATCCAAAAGGAATAGCTGAAAACGTACTAGTAGGAATTGGTAAATTTGTTTTCCCAGTAGACTTTATAATTCTAGATATGCCCAAGGATATCAAAGTGCCGTTGATCCTCGGAAGACCATTTTTGTCTACCGCCCGTGCTAAGATTGATGTTTACAAAATAAAGATTACTTTAAGGGCCAGGGAAGAAAGGATTGTTTTCACAAGTGTTAAACCTGCTAGTAGTTTAATTAGGAGGGTCTACATGCTAAGTTTGAGAGAAAGAATGAAACTTGATTTAGAAGCTAGGCTAATGGGAGAGACTTTGGTGTTAAATAGATTATTAGACCCTTTCTTTGAGGATTACATTAAATTAAATGGTCTAAATGAACCATTTGAGCTTAGGAGAAATCAAGGTAATGATTTGATGCCCACCATTGAAGAAGGTGAGGTAATTGAGGAATTTAGAACTAGGGATGATGGACTTGATACTAAAATTGATGATTACCCTAGTTATTGCGACTATGATAAGAAGATCCATATAGATTGTGCCTACAACTTAAAGTTTTCTTGCATGATAGGATTTGAATTTACACACGTTAACTTTTTCCCATTATTGTATGTCAATGTGATGTCCAAAAAGTTTTATGTCCCAACAAGTTTCATAATTTGCGTAATAATAAAATAAAAGATGGTGAAATCAATGAATAATGTTGTAGGAGCCTTAATGAACATACCTATCTTTGTTGGAACTTTTTATGTGATGACGGATTTTGTAGTTTTAGAAAATATGGATGATTATCGTGATGAAGGAATAGGCAATGTTATCTTTTCGTGCGGAACCCATTTTTTAAGAGGAGTTGGAATTAAAACAAAACGGTTTTGAAGGTATTGATACCATTTACAAAGGTACAGATGAAGAATACTTACCAATAGTTCATCACATTCGAGGTTTAAACACCACACTAATGAGAAATGCAACAAGATCCCACCATTACTGAAGGTAAGTGATGAAGATACGAAGAATGGAATCTCGCACTCATACCAAAAGCTTAAGGGATTCTACAAAGGAGTATTGAATTTAGGACCCGATTACATTCGAGATACGAAGATGGAAGAATGGCTCACACGCGGGCACATTAGCGTGCATGAGATCAAATGAAAAGAAGCTGAAGAAAAGTCTAACTTAAAGACTTGGCTGTAAACAAAAGTGCTTCCCGGGAGACAACCCGAATTGTTATTTAATTTTATCAAGGCAGTCTTCCCAGACATCAATACGGCGTATCCACTCCATACCATACGGCATATTGATTGTCTGGACGTTATCAGTCCTTACCCTTTTTTTACACTTTAAAAACATTATTGTCGGTTTTGGCAATACGGCGTATTCATGCACATGATACGGCGTATTCACCAGACTGACCCGTATTTAGTTTGTTTAGCTTAGTTTAAATTAACCGTAGATACCAAGATAGGAATGTACGTTTTCCATTTATTTACACAGGACCTTGAAAGCAAATAAATTGATGAAGTTGGTGAAGTATTGATCATACAGAGTCCTATGTGTGATTGTAGACATGCTGGAATTCAGACGCATCTACAACACACATTCTTGCTCATAAACTCAACATGGAGAATCTACCGAACAAATATAAGGGGAGTTTCTCATTCTAATTCTTTTTAATTCCCGTATTTAATGTTTTATCTATACAACGAGGACGTTGTATAATTCAAGTGGGGGGATGGAATTAGAATGATATTTGTCCTAATTTTCACACTAAAATGCTTAAATTATGCTCAAATTTTAATTTTTTTTCAAGCATACTTTTGTGAAACTACTTGTTACATAACCCGCACACAATAACCCTTGTTAGATATTGTGAGAATTTAACCTTATCAATTTCTAAATGTTTACCCAAATTCCACAAAATATGAGTGTGCCGGTGATGTAGTAGACTTTAGAACTTGGCTTGGTATATCTATTCGAGACCGCAATAATGAGTACTATGGATTTAGATGGAGTAACTTGTTTAAATTGGTAAATTTTAGGATTACACCCAAATCGCCTTTACATGTTGCTTATTAACTAACTACACTGGTTAGTTAACCCCCGTATAAACCCTTTGTTTACTCTCATTTTAAGAGTAAGATACCCCTAGAACAACCTGTAGAGCCAATCCTTTAGGAACTACACCAATTATTTGTTTCGTTACACCTTTACACCTTAGCCTACCCTGTTAGATTAAGTTTATTTTACAGTTGCTAGTTGCTTAAAGTGTAAAGTTTGTATTTCCCGAGTCTTGTGTCCTTTGTCTATTTTGGTACGGTTTGGAGGACATTTGCAAATGGGAATGATATTTTAGTCAAAACTCAAGTATTGTTTACTACAATCGCAATTATGGTACACGATCCGTGAGGAATTAAGGAATTATCGAAGGAATTATTTTTAGCAAAAAAAAATAAAAAATCTGGAATTATATTATCGAGAAGATGTGAATTACACCGAGTTTCGTAGTATATTATTTAAAAAAAAAGCAAAAAAATTAGAAAAATCACAACAAAAAGAGAAAGAAAGTTTGAAGATAATCGTTTCGCAACAACCGAAGAAATTACATGAAGGGTCGATTATTCGTTGATACAAATCGACGATGTAGAGTATTGTATAAAGTGGAAGATATCGCCACTTGCCTTGTAAAGTATGTAAAGTATGGGATGATTGAGAAGTTGACCGTTATGGGAATGCCAACTTAGGTTGTTTTTTTTTATCTATGATCAAGGCGTTGTAAATAGTTGTGTCTTTATCATGGTAACAGTCGGGAAAAGAAGTGTCTAGCAATTTGTATCTTAGTCTTAATCTATTTGTTTTGTAATTTTTATTTAATAACAATTTGTTTCCCTTTCCTAATCATCAACCATGGGTTTTACGCGAATTAGGATGTGATCGAGCGTGCATGTCTATTCCGTCGTTACAGCCATGTATGCATGTCTCAGCTGCCTTGTTAGTTTATTACTATTGGTGAAAGTTAGAAGATCCATACCCTATATTAGTCTACTAGTCCTACTCTTTAGCTTATTCGAGGTGGGAGTGAGCAGTCACATGTGTCTATCCCGTCGTTACGGGTGTGTATGTGTGGTATTTGTCGCCCTCCTGGAATATTGGTATCGATAAAGATTAGTTAGAGTAATCAACCTTAAGCCTTATCATAAAAACCCATATTTACTTTTATAAACTTGTTACTCCTTAGCTTTAGCGGTGGAGATGTGTATCCTTGCCAAACTTATGATAGAATACTCGTCACGACCGAGTAATTGAGCAAATTAGTTACATGTTACCACATAGATTAGTTGAGTGATTTGAGTGTTTTCATCTTCCTATTTCGTGAGGTGTTTGGTTGTGTACTTGTAATAGATCAAATAAATGCTTTAACGGAAAATATCCTTAGGGGCATATTTTTATAGACTTCTAAAGGCTACTTGAGGACAAGTAGGATTCAAGTGGGGGGATATTTGATGACATCAAATAACGTCTATTTTATAGCATCATTTATCCCATGTTATTAACCCATTTTGTATAATTATTGCAAAGAATTGTTACTTAATTGTTCATATTTGAGAATTGCAGTAATTATGGAGTACTTGGTGAAACTTAACTAAAAGGCACGCATTATGGAGTTTAAACGAACATATTTTAAATATTACTATTCTGAAGACCAATACGTCGTATCCATCAAAGAAGATACGGCGTATCCGTGCATGCACTCACCAAAGACCACAAAGGAAACAAGTTTAATACGCCGTATCTAGTGAAGACCAATACGCCGTATTGTAAATATAGTATGTGAATATTCTGGAAGATATCAAACGTGGTCCCTACTCTAAGAAACTACAATACGTCGTATCCAATATATTGGATACGCCGTATCGACACCGACTCCGGACAGTATAAATAGAAAAGTCAAAAATGTGTTTTAGGTGTGCTAAATCATATTCTCGATACCTAAAATACAAAGGTTGATTTTCAGAGGAGAAAAAGAGCAGAAGAGGTCTTGCAATGCATTCCAATCCATAGGAGACAACGTGTAATTTCTTATACTTTTGTAATCGTTCAGTTTTTGGTATCATTCGTTAACTCGATTAGTTTACCCTTGGCTAA
Source organism: Tanacetum coccineum (assembly GCA_026074375.1). Classification (NCBI taxonomy): domain Eukaryota; kingdom Viridiplantae; phylum Streptophyta; class Magnoliopsida; order Asterales; family Asteraceae; genus Tanacetum; species Tanacetum coccineum. The sequence goes on along the minus strand of BQNB010015077.1, from coordinate 25,995 downwards.
GCCATTACACTGTAATTAATTATGATGTTTGAAAGGCTAATACGCTCGGGCAATAGCCATTATTATGAAGATCTGAATGTTTGTTTTTGTTTATAATCTCATTTCTTAATTTATCGTTGCACGCTTGTTTATGTTTATCAATTTATAAGTTTGTATACGTGCTTTTGTATGCGACCTATCATTCAACTAGATCCTATGTATACGTGACCAGATAATCTCTATGCCGGGATAGCTCTCATATAGTAATTTTATACATCTAGAAATCATAGGATCACAAATATTGTACGCAGTCTACTGCTCGCGCGTAGGCTAGAGTGCATCCTATCTAATCTGGCTCTCCTCTGCGGTTAACATACCTGACTCTTACTATGGTAATTGAACATGTTGACTAGTAGGTGAATCTAGATAATTCAACAAACAATGTTTTGATTCTATTAGATAGTTGGACAAGTGGACTACTACCATTAAGCAGTAAGTGGGTAAAGTCTCTATGAGCTAGGGTTTAACAAGATCACCATTGCTTTAATCCCTAAGATAGATTATAATCAGCAAATAAGGATGCTTTATGCGGATGCTTTAATTGTGATAGAGTTAATGTGTCTATGTCTTAGGATGAGGTCCCGCCTAAGTCTAAGAATGATATGCCTCTTTGAGATAAGTAATCATTGCACTGAATAAACAAACCAACCTTCTAATTGGATTAATGATGGATAATGCAGTTTTCTATTATAAGGCTTGACCGCTTTTTTATCTTTTGTTAATTTGCTTGCGTGGGTTAAACTGTCTTGAATTGATTGTAGTCAGCAACCAAACTGTGCCAGTCTCTCAGGCTAAAACCCCCCTTTTACCTGTTAGAATTAGGATTAGAACTAACATAGGATTAACATAGGTTTGACTTAGATTAGATTTAACTTAGATTAGATAACTAAAATATAAATAAATTGAGAGATTTAACCTCGCTTTAAGTGTTCGACACCCTACTTACCATGAATCTACCACCGACCGGGTACACTACCCGTTAAAGTGTTGTTTTTGGGTTAAGTCGGCAAAATATAAATTTAAAACTTGAATTATAAAAATATACACCACACAATGACACATCAATGGTTGAATAACATTTATATACTAAGTAGCTTATTTATTATTTAGCTTAAGAGTAAGCTTTCGAAAAGCTTATTATAGCTTATTCGGGACTTATTTAGTTTCGGCTAGAAAGGGAATTGTAAGAAAAGTGATTTTGGTTATTACCTATACTTGTCATATTTTTATAAGCTTACTATGGTAGCTTATTTTGCGAACTAGAATAACTAATAGCTTATTTAGCTTATTTATAAGCTTCGAATAACTTGTTTTAGAGCCTATATGCTCACAGCATCAAGAGGGAAGACCAAGGGGGTACTTTTGGTCATTTATCTCTTTCGCCATATTTTTGTAGCTTGTTGTTGTAGCTTATTTTGGTAACTAAAAGCACTTATAGCTTATTTGTGTATTTTCAAAACTAGCATGTCTTGTTTTGGGCTTATAAAACCCACGGCCCAATAAGGCCCAATAAGTCATGGCTTATTGTGGTCCGACTTATTTTTATGGCTTTTGGTTATAGCTTATTTTGATATTTAAGAACTTGCGTAGCTTAGCGGCTTAATAATAAGCTACTGATAGCTTATTATAGGGTTAAAAAGGCCACGACCCAATAAGCTAAGCGCAAACCATGGCTTAGTCTTGGTCCGTGAGCCTTGGCTTCGTTTATGGATTATTCGTTGGACTTATTTTCCTAAATGGGCTTGATAATGGGCCTAAAATGGATTTTTAAACTAATAAACCATATTTTGGATGACTAATGGGCCTCAAGGCCCAATAAGCTAAAACTAGTTATTTTGAAGGCTAAAAGCGGACTTTCAATAACAATTTATACTTATATATATATTTGGATAGTCAAATGGTCATTGGAAATGTCTTATAAATGAACGGGTCATGCCAAAATTTCACAAAAATATTATACTTAGAATATTTTACAAAAAAAATAATTTCTTAGAAATCCGACAAAAGGACAAAATAAATAAAATATTATTATTTTAATAAACCGACTAAAAGACAAAAATATATTTTATAATTTTATAAATTATAAAACTTCTATTAATGATCTAACGTAACTAAAATGTGTCATTTTTCACAAATTTTGCAATTAAACTAAGTAATTAAAGACTACCGGATAGATTACCGGAGCATATCTATTAATAACTATTATCTAAGTCTGGATATTTTCCTCGTCTAATTTCCTAAATACTATAAGTGCATATTATCTAACATACATACTTTGACATATTTTCATCGAGTCTAAGTCGCCAACCATCACGCAACCAATAACATTAAAAGCGACCGTACAACGCACATTTTGACTACTATGCACCAACCCTAATCATACATTTAAAAACACATTTCTAAAACGGACAATTAACTGGATTAGGTCGAGTCTGGACGCCATTGCACACAATTGTTTCATCATATCCTCAGCTACTTATCACTTTGTTTAAAGGTGAGTTCTCGTAGCCCTACTTTTTAAACTCTTTTCCGTTAGGGGAAAACGATACTCAAAACCGATGGGGTGGGGGGGGAGAGGCTTTGCAATACTTTCAATATTGTCAAAAACCCTTTGTAGGATTTGGCTTTTATGAGCAAAGAAGGGAGTGCGCAGATGCAGATGCATGGATGAATGATATGTGAGCACTATATAAATGCTATATAAATGCTATGTAAATGCTATGCGAATACTATAAGATCTATTTATGCGAAGTTCCGCTGGGAATTTCTGCACCACACTATTTAGCTGACTGTGTAGCTCCAACTAATAGGCGATAGATACGGAGGACTATAAGCGTGCATGGACTCTATTGTTTTGTTGAATTAGGTTGGGATACCCTTGTATGATATGTTGAGGTGTTGTTGATTTAAATACTGTTATATGCATTCTGCTTTCATATTACACAATTGTCCACTACTCAAAATTCATGCATAGCAAATGGGTTTACTTCTAAACCTACGAGCTCACCAACGTAATGTTGACCCTTTCAAGTATCATTTTCAGGTGAAGTGAATGCTCGTTAAGCTCAAGATAGAATGCCTTAGTGACCTAAGCTACCCCTTGTGGGATCATTGCTGAAGGATTGCATTTGAGACTTGTTTTTTGTTGAGTGTTATTAATATTTACGTAGACTTGTTTTGCCCTTTATGTTGGGAGATTATGAGATTGTAATAAATTTGAAACAATGTGATGTGTTCATCGAACTATTTGACATAATTGTTTCATACTTATCGTCGGAGGATTTGTACACTTATGATATGCATCTTTAGATTTTCTAATTGTTATCATGTGTTATGACGAATCATTATCTGCATTCCTTCCGTGATTTCGCTATTGTCGGGGTGTGACAGATTGGTATTAGAGCATTGGTTATAGAGAACTAGGTGGTTTGGCCTAGACTATAACCTAGGAACCTTCATATAGTTTGCATGATAGGATCTATGTATGCCTATTACTTGCTTTTGCGCGTATGTAACATATATCATATATCGTATATCGTATATCGTATATCGTATATCGTATATCATATATCGTATATCGTATATCATATATCGTATATCGTATATCGTATATCGTATAACGTATGTCGTATGTCGTATATCGTATATCATGTATCATGTATCATATATCATTATTATGTAATGTATATCTTCTATTGTATTAGTTAAGTCAATCACTGGGTTGTGTAGGCTAGATACCAAGTATAACTGGGAAAGGATACATCTATAAATACGATGGCCAATGTAATTATGAATGTACAAACAAAAATAAAAAAGGAAATAGAACAAAAATAGTCACAGTAAGAATCACAAAAAACAAAATAATCACAAAGAACACGCAATAAATAAACAAATAACTAATCACACAAAGAACATAGGACAAAAACAAAAAAAATAGAAAAACATGAACAACGCCACAACAACTCAAAGATAGAAAAGAACAACCTGCCAAACACATACAAAGACAATAACCGCCCGTGGACATGATAACAATGATCTCACCACATCGGAAAATTACATATCCATAGGACAACGTCAATTAAATATTAAGCGTACATATATACCTTAGGGCCGTAGTTTAATGTGAAATCCCATCACTCGAAACCTATAAGTACTTGTATCCTCCCTCATATAGATAATGGTTTCAACAATGATAACTCGCAATGTTGGTTGATACACTACAGCAACACAAGGTGAAGGGACAAGTGAACACGATGGCCGAAAAGGTGAGAGGTCTGGAGATCAAGCGGGAATTGTCAAGGTAGCCAAGGAGGTGGTAGAGGAGGTCAAGAAAGTGATCAGGGTAGTTAAGGTAGTAGTCGAGGTAACAAAGTGAATGGAGGTGGTGGTGTAGTCCCTGACTTTGCTACCATCATCGCTCAGCAGTTGCAAAACCTATTACCCACCATTGTAGCACAAGTAGGAAACCACGTTAACAACTAAGGGAATAATAGGAACCAAGACGACAACGTCATCAATGACACCAACCAGGGTAATGTTAGGACTACGAACAACGGTCGAGGTGGCTGTTCATACAAGGAATTCATGGCTTGTAACCCAAAGGATTATGACAGGAAGGGTGGTGCGATAGTCTACACCCGTTGGATTAAGAAAATGGAATCAGTCCAGGATATGAGTAGGTGTGGAGAGAACCAGAAGGTTAAGTACACTGCCGGTTCTTTTATCGGTAAGGTACTAACTTGGTGGAACTCCTAGGTCCAGACTAGAGGTCGGGAAGCCGTAGTTGGCATGAACTGTGAAGACTTTAAGACTTTGACAAGGGAGGAGTTCTGTCCAAACAATGAGATACAAAAGCTGGAAACTAAGTTTTAGTGTCACGCCATGTTCAGAGCTGGCCATACCGCGTATACAGATCGGTTCCATGAGCTTGCTAGGTTAGTTCCTCATTTGGTTACCCCTAAGAACAAAAGGATTAAGAGGTACATATATGGCCTTGCTCTATAAATCTGTGCGATGGTGGCAGCAACGGAGCCAATAACAATTCAGAGTGCTGTACAAAAAGCGGGAATGCTAACCGATGAGGCAATCAGGAATGGAGCATTGAAGAAGGTTACTAAGAAGAGAGGGAATAGTGGAGAGTTGAGTAGGGATGGAAAGGCTATGGATGATAATAAGAAGCCTAAGACTAGAAGGGTGTTTTCCACAATCACAAACCCTGTTAGGAAGGAATACACTGATGCCGCACCCAAATGCCCAAACTATAGCTTTCACCATAACCCGAGAAACTTATCATAATGACAAACTGCAATCGCTAGGCACTTTTGCCCAAGATTGTAGACGGCGGCCTAAGGATGGTAACCCTTGTGGAATACTAGAAACCGCTTGCTGCTCGTAAGGGGGTGTTTTGAATGTGGTGTGTATAAGACCATTACAATGCAGCATGTCCTAAGGTGAGACCGAGCCCCAAGACCAGAGGAAGATTTGCTAATAAGTGAATGAGCTATTGAGGGAGTCAAGGTCATTAGAAACAATGGAAATCTGGCACGGGAGGAGCATTCAATGGGAGCAAGGAATTCGACAGGACCCGAACAATGATGACAGGTACATTTACTCAAAACAACCAATATGCTATGACACTATTCGACTCTGGTGTCGACTATAACTTTGTTTCCACTACTTTCATACCTCTGTTAGGCATAGAGCCCTGTGACCTAGGTTTTAGCTATGAGATTGAAATAGCCAGCGGACAACTAGTAGAAATTAATAAGGTCATACGTGATTGTAAACTGGAGATAGAAGGTCATACCTTTGACATCGACTTGATACCGTTTGGACACAGGACTTTTGATGTGAGTAGGAATGGACTGGTTGATCCGGAACAAGGTCGAGATCATTTTCTACGAGAAGGTAGTTAGGATTCCACTAACACACAGCAAAATACTTAGAGTCTTAGGAGAAAAACCCAAAGAGAAGGTGAGATACTTCATGAGTGCAAAGACCGAAGAGCAGAAATTAAGAGACATTGTTATAGTTAGGAAATTTCTCGAGGTATTTCCTGACGACCTATCAGGATTACCACCATCCTAAGAATTCGAGTTTCGTATCGACTTAATTCCTAGAGCAATGTCAGTCGCAAAGTCTCCCTATCGTTTGGCGTCCTCTAAAATCGAGGAGTTGTCGAGTCAACTCAGATAACTCAAGGACAAGGGTTTCATTCGACCAAGTTCATCGCCATGAGGAGCACCGGTATTATTCATCAAGAAGAAGGATGGTTCATTTAGGATATGTATCGACTATGGGGAATTGAATAAGTTGACCATCAAAATCAAACTATGGCTATTGAGGGAGGTCAAGGTCGTGGAAACAATGGAAATCAGGTACATGAAGGAGCATTCATGATAGGAGCAGAGGAAGCTCGCCAGGACCCGAACATTGTGACAGGTACGTTTACTTTAAACAACCAATATGCTATGAGACTATTCGACTCTGGTGTCGACTATAGCTTTGTTTCTACTACTTTCATACCTCTGTTAGGCATAGAGCCCTGTGACCTAGGTTTTAGCTATGAGATTGAAATAGCCAGCGGATAACTAGTAGAAATCAATAAGGTCATACGTGATTATAAACTGGAGATAGAAGGTCATACCTTCGACATCGACTTGATACCGTTTGGACACAGGACTTTTGATGTGAGTAGGAATGGACTGGTTGATCCGGAACAAGGTCGATATCATTTTCCATGAGAAGGTAGTTAGGATTCCACTAACACACAGCAAAATACTTAGAGTCTTAGGAGAAAAACCCAAAGAGGAGGTGAGATACTTCATGAGTGCAAAGACTGAAGAGCAGAAATTGAGAGACATCGTTATAGTTAGGAACTTTCTCTAAGTATTTTTTGACGACCTATCCGGATTACCACCATCCTAAGAATTCGATTTTTGTATCGACTTAATTCCTAGAGCAATGTTAGTCGCAAAGTCTCCCTATCGTTTGGCATCCTCTAAAATCGAGGAGTTGTCGAGTCAACTCAGATAACTCCAGGACAAGGGTTTCATTCGACCAAGTTCATCGCCATGGGGAGCACCAGTATTATTCATCAAGAAGAAGGATGGTTCATTTAGGATGTGTATCGACTATGAGGAATTGAATAAGTTGACCATCAAGAACCGTTATCTACTCCCAGGATAGATGACCTATTTGATCAACTGCTACGATCATAGTATTTCTCTAAGATAGACCTTCAGTCTAGATATCATCAGTTGAGAGTGTACTAGGACGACATTCCAAAGACTGCATTTAGAACTCGATATGGACATTTTGAGTTCACAGTAATGCCCTTTGGTCTGACGAATGCACTAGCGGTATTCATGGATTTGATGAACTGGGTATGTAGACCTTACCTAGACAAGTTCATGATAGTATTCATAGATGATATTTTGATCTACTCTAAGACTAAGGAAAAGCACGAGATGCACCTAGGGTTAATCTTAGAACTGCTCAAGAAGGAGAAACTGTACGTAAAATTTTCTAAGTGTGAATTCTGGTTGCAAGAAGTACAGTTCCTTGGGCATGTGATTAACGGTGATGACATACATGTAGACCTCAGTAAGATTTAAGATGTTAAGAGTTGGGAAGCACCTAGAACCTCATCCGAAGTTCGTTCATTCTTAGGATTAGTAGGCTATTATTGTTGATTCCTCGAGAATTTCTTCAAGATCGCTAAATCGCTTACCATCTTGACTCAGAAGAATAAGACCTATGTTTAGGGTGAGGAACAGGAAGAAGCATTTTAGATCTTGAAGGATAAGTTATGTAATGCGCCTGTTTTAGCTCTCCCCGATGGACCAGAAGACTTCAAAATATTTTGTGATGCATCAGGTTTAGGACTAGGTTGTGTGCTTATGTAGAGGGGAAATGTGATCGCATATGCCTCTTGACAATTAAAAATTCATGAGAAGAATTACACCACCCATGATTTGGAATTAGGTACAGTTGTATTTGCCCTTAAGATCTGGAGACATTGCCTGTACGGAACAAAGAGCATCATATACACCGACCACAAGAGTCTCCAGTACATCTTAATCAGAAGGAACTGAATATGCATCAACGTCGTTGGATAGAGCTATTCAGTGACTATGACTGCGAAATTCACTACCATCTTGGTAAGGCGAATGTAGTAGCCGATGCACTAAGTAGAAAGTAGAGAATTAAGCCTAAGTGAGTGCGAGCAATGAACATGACCATTTAATCGAGTATCAAGGATAGGATACTAGCAGCTTAGATGAAGCATCTAAGGTTGTCAATGCACTAGTAGAAATGCTACGAGGGCTAGACAAACAGATGGAATGTAGGAGTGATGGAGCATGGTACTATCTAGATCTAATATAGGTTCCTTTGACGGGTGATGTGAGAACCCTGATAATGGACGAAGCCCATAAGTCGAAGTATTCAGTACTTGTGGTCGAGAATGAAGAAGGATATAGCCTTGTATGTTAGTAAGTGCTTGACTTGTTTGAAGATTAAGGCTGAACATCAGAGGTCATCCGGCCTACTGCAACAACCTGAGATCCTAGAATGGAAATAGGAGAGAATAGCCATGGACTTTATCACCAAGTTTCCAAGGACTGGAAGTGGGCATGATGCAATATGGGTCATCGTTGACCGATTGACTAAGTCTGCTCATTTCCTACCCATTCGTGAGGACTCTAAGATGGATAGGTTAGCTAGACTCTACCTCAATGAGATCGTAGCCAGGCATGGTGTGTCAATCTCGATCATATCCGATCGTGATAGTCATTTTACATCAAGGTTTTGGCAGTCAATGCAGGAGGCATTAGGAACTAGGTTAGACATGAGTACGGCTTACCATCCACAGACCGATGGTCAAAGCAAGTGTACTATTCAAACATTGGAAGACATGCTAAGAGCATGCGTCATGGACTTCGAGGGAAGTTGGGACGTTCATCTTCCATTGGTTGAGTTTTCCTACAACAATAGTTATCATTCCAGTGTGAGACATGCATCGTTTGAAGCACTTTATGGGAGAAAGTGCCATTCACCAATCTTATGGGCAGAAGTTGGAGAAGAACAATTGATAGGGCTTGAGATAGTGCAAGAGACCACAGAGAAGATCTCACAGATCAAGGATAGGCTTAAGGCTGCATGTGATCATCAGAAAAGCTATGCAGATAGGATAAGGAAACCTTTAGAATTCAATGTAGGTGATCAGGTTCTACTCAAAGTGTCACATTAGAAAGGTGTGGTACGCTTTGGGAAGAAAGGCAAGTTAGCACCTAGGTTTGTTGGACCCTTTGAGATCACTAAGAGGATCGGTCCAGTAGCCTATAGATTAAGATTACCTAAGGAGCTAAACGGTGTTCATGACACGTTTCACGTGTCAAACCTCAAGAAATGTTTGGCTGATCCAACACTACATGTGCCTTTAGAAGAAATCCAAGTGGATGCTAAGTTGAACTTTATGTAAGATCCAGTGCAAATCCTAGAAAGGGAGTTTAAAAAATTGAAGCGGAGTAAGATTCCTATCGTTAAGGTTCAATGGAATTCGAAACGAGGGCCTAAATTTACCTGGGAACGTAAGGATCATATGAAACTCAAATACCTTCATCTCTTTAGTGCTAATGATAGTTAAATTTTAGGGTAAAATTTCTTTTAAGGGGGGAGAATGTAACCCTTGCGGATTTTCTAGTTTATAATGTTCTATTTTTGTCCTTTGACTTTTATCATTTTTTGTTCCTGGCAGACTAATTTCTGGGATTTTTAGTATTCAGTTATTGTCTATTTAATCATTAGTGTTGATATTCTCTTTAATTATCTCATTATAGATGATTATATTAATAACTGATCAATCTCCGGGAGATTTTCACGCAAACGGCTTAAAATCTTAAGCAACGCGTCCCGACACGTCCATTAATGTCCATGTCCAAACTAAGAAAATTTAACCGTAAAACCTATAGTGTAAATAGTCAAAGTTTAAGTAAAAACATTTTTTACATTCGTTAAAAATACTAGAAAACTTCGGGTCACATTCTAAATTATAGATCCTAGACTTAATAGATCTTTCTAGCCTGTTAAGGGTGGTAGCCAATCTAGATAGATCCAAACTAACTACAAGAGAAACAATGACTATGAACAATATAAGCTATGCGGAAACTAACTTATATTGCTAAGAAGAACAATGAATAAAAAAAAACTTTGATTACTATTAATCTGCTAGGTTACAGATTACTAACTATTAATATTTGTGAAACTTATGTATGAAACCTTATGTTATGTCTAACTAGTGTCGTAGGGTTCCTTTTATACACCAAGGAAAACCCTAATGGGCTTACAAAACGTGTGAAGAGATAATGCATATCTATTCCTATAATAACTCATGCATATCTCCTAACAGTACTAACTACTTAGTCTATTTTCTTGAATCTTTAGCATTCTTCACCAGCAGCACTAAGTAGAACTGGCAGTAGTAACTTGTATAAGTAGCAGCACTAAGTTGTAGAAACTTCTGAAACCCAACAATCCTCCCCTAAACATGATGTTCACTTGTTAACCTTCATGTTTCTTTAGTTTGAGCTTCTTAAACCCTAAGAGGATGTATCCAAACATACTGCTACTCTTTAATCTGCTTTTTGATAAACTTGAACACTTTTGTTACTTTGTAAACTTGAAATTCTTTAACTTCTAGTCTTTGGCACCATCACAGCATCTCAGCAACTCAGCAACACAGCTACACCAACTAAGTTGGCTTTGTAGTTTTTGGCAAACTACCAGCCATAAACGGATTTGATATTTCTTTACCAGTAGCCGTTTGCTCTGGAATAGCCAATGCTTTATTGTAATAACATGGTGCATTGATAACCATATAGTTTTGAGTAAACTATCAACTATCAACGGATTTAAGATGTCTTTACCAAGATCCGTTTGCTTTGGAATAGCCAACTCTTTATTGTGAAGCATGGTGAGTTGATTACTATATAGTTTTTGGCAAAATATCAACCATTAACGGATTTGAGAAGTCTTTACCAGAAGCCGTTTGCTTTGGACTAGCTAGTTCTTGATGTCTGTTAGACATGGTGAACTGATGGCCATTTGTTGTGTGGTTGTAAAACCAACACTTAAAGATCCTTCTTTCCTCCACCATGGCTTCTAGCTTCATACTTTCAATCTTAGTACTGTCAGTACTAAGTTTTGGCCTGACAGTACTAAGTTTTGGACTACCAGTATTAACCTCTCAATCCTCATCCCAAAGATCATAATGAACCTTAACATCATTTTCTAAATTGTACACCAAATCAAACTACCATCTTGCCTCCACTGAACTATTGCAGCTATAGGTTGATCATTTCAATGTTAACAATTAAGAAATTGAATCTGCTAACATCAAAATCTTTGGTTAAAAGATCAACCACATTATCATCAGTGTGAATCTTAAGCATCTGGATAAGCTTCTTCTCATAAGCATCCCTAATGAAGTGGTGCCTAATCTCAATATGCTTTGTTTTGGAGTGAAACACTTGATTCTTTACAATGCATATTGTGCTTTCATTATCAATGTAGATCTTTGTGTTCATAAAATGGAATCCATAGTCTAACATTTGATTTTGAATCCACAATACTTGCCTACAGTAGTTGGCAGTAGCAATATACTCTGCCTCTGTAGTAGAAGGTAGATAATTTGTCGGCTTTCTGGCACTGCATGAAAATAAGTCTCCCCCCCCCCCCCCCCCCCCCCCCCCCCCCCCCCCCCTCCCCCTCCCCCCCCCCCCCCCCCCCCCTCCCCCCCCATACCGAAAAAATGACAACCTCTTGTTGTGGATTTCCTGTCAAGATTTGCTCCAGCATAATCACTATCTGAGTAGGCTTCTAGGTCAAATGATGACACTCTAGGATACTAAAGGCCCAGTTTGGGTTTGCCTTTGAGGTACCTAAAGATTCTCTTCACAACATGAAGATGAAGGTTTTTGGAGTTACCTGAAACCTAGAACACGCACAGACTGCAAACATAATATCAGACCTAGAAGTAGTCAAGTACATTAAAGAGCCAATGACGGATCTATAAAGATGTACATCCACATCAGCAGCTTCTTCATCCTTGGGCAAGGGCTTCTGGGTCTCAATTTAGAGTACTGATAGTTTCACACTAGCAAAAATCAATTCTTTAGGTCTCTGCAAACATACTTATTTCCCGACTATGAAAATACAATCTTCTTTATGTTTGACTGGTAATCCAGAACGTAGATGTAAGCTCTCCCATAGGATCTATCTAAATCTGCCTCTCATTAATGCCTCAATGTCATCACACCCAAGACCTCTTTTGTAGGTTACAAAAATAATATCATCCACATAAACCTGTACCAACATGATATCATTCTTGTCCTTCTTGATGAAAAGAGTCTTATCAATGGTTCCTCTTCTATATCCACTCTTCAACAAAAAAGTAAATAAAGTAGCATACCAGGATCTGAGAGCTTGGTGTAAACCATACAGAGCTTTCACAACCTTGTAGACCTTCTTAGGGAACTTATGATCTACAAAACTTGGATGTTGAGACATATACACTTCCTCATCAATTGTGCCATACAATAAGGCACTCTTCACATCCATCTGATAAACTATGGATCCCATTATATGAAGCCAAAGGCCAAAAAGTCTTGACGCTGATATCCTAAATCACAGGAGCAAAAACCTCATCATAGTCTATCCCTTCCTCTTGTCTATATCCTAGGCAACCAATCTTGCCTTATTTCTAACTACAACACCTCTTTCATCCTTCTTATTCCTGTAAACCCATTTGTTCCAATTGCCTTCTTCCCAAAAGGCAAGTCAACCAGAATCCAAACTTTTGAATCTTGAATTGCAGCAGCTCTTAATACCAGTTAGTTAATACTGGCTAGTAATGTTGTGTACTGTTGAGTTTCCTTGCGTAATTTGCTTATTTGCTTGTTTGAATTTGCTTATTTAGAGTTTTATCTAGCTTATTTGATTTGTCTTAAGCTTATTTGAGCTTATTTGTGTCTTAGTATAAAGGTTTTAAGTGTTTTTACCATTTCTAGCTTCTATTCTTGTTCCAGCTTATTTTCTTTGCTTATTTTTATGTGCATTTGCTTATTTAGGTTTAGTGCCCATTCACATCCTTGTCATATTCAAACATCAATGATCAATCGTCTTTCGATTTTCCCATTCCCCAGCCTCTGATGGGATCATAAAGGACCCGGGAACACTCTATACTGCTTCCGGATTTATTGGTCTCGCGGATTCTGATCCTTGTTGTGTATTCATATATATTTGTGTTTATTGGTATATTATAAGGGGTAAGAACGAGCGAGTCAAATTTTGGCGCCGTTGCCGGGGAGGCTGTGAAAAAGATTATCGTTACGTTTGACAAATTGTTTTTGAATCTGTGAATATTTTCTTCTATAAAAAAATAAAAAGTACAAAAATATTTTTCAGTTTCTTTTATTAGTATAATTATCATCTAAAAACAAAAAAAACAAAATAAAATGAAATAAAATTCACAAATTGGTAAAAATACCAAAATATAATATTCTCAATCGAGGTATTATCATAATAACTTCCGGTGAACTTGTTGGTTCCCAACTCGAACAAAAGATTTAAAAACTTGCCATTTGTGTCTCTTACAACGTACGGCTCACCTTGAAAAGTTTTAAACATAGCTCAACAGTGAGTTTAAGGAGGGTTTGTTCCAAAGGAACTTCGGACCCGAAAGGAGAAATAAGCTTCGCGCTATTCCTACTCCTCCGCTCACCTGTGCGTTTATCTTTTTGAGAGCTACCGTGAATGTCTAGTTTTAGGTTCCTGTCCGTTTAAAATAGATTGTGAATAAACTGAAAAACCAAAAATACTCTTCTTGTTCTCTATTTTAGTGCATGCGCACTCGTTCTCAAGCTCGTCGTCGACAGCAACAACAAAAACAACAAGTTCTGCCGAATCTTGTTGATCTTGTTGAACCTCCCAAAGATACGATGGCTGATAATCGAACTATGGCATAATTGCTCCAGGCTCCCACCGAGGGATACGAGGACGCAATTGTTGTTCCTGAAATCGTAGCAGCAAATTTTGAGATCAAGCATGGGTTGCTAACTCTTGTCCAGAACAAGCAGTTCTTCGGACATGACAAAGAGGACCCACATGCCACATCGTTACTTCAATAAAATCACCTCTACCTTTGAGATCTCCTAATGTCCCTGCCACATCAATTAAGTGATGCTTTTTCCTTCTCTCTCGAGGGGGCACCGGTATGGCTTGAGAAAGAACCCCCCTCGATCAATTCAGACATGGGATGACCTCGTTGCTAAATAATAAATCAGTTTTTCCCCCTTCTAAAACGACAAAAAATTTCGGAATGAAAACTTACCAATTTCAAACAAAGATTTGGATGAGTCATTTAGTGAGGCTTGGGATCGATTCAAAGATCTTCTCCGAGCATGTCCACATATGGATTCTCGGAGCTTCACCAACTTGATACTTTTACAATGACTTCAATGTCAATTGATCAAGACTCTTTGAACTCGCCGCAGGTTGGTAACTTTTGGACCAAAAGGCCCCGCTGATTGGCTCAAGTCATCATCGAGAGCAAGTCAAAGTTTCGGTCACTCCGTAAGCAAAGCACTTGTTGCTAAGTGAGTACGAGCGCTTCCACTTGGGAGTATCTCCCGATGTTGTCTGAATTGAAATATATGGATAGAGCTCTACTTCTCGACAAGTTGACATTCTCCAGGTTCCAGCTCCCGCTCCGTAAAAGCGGTTGAGCAACGTTGTGTTACCCTCGGTGGTGCCCACTCGGTAACGTAATTGGTCCGTACGATAGCAACAATTACGAGATAACATCCAAGAATACGTCTCGCAAGCAGCCGCAGCCAATTTCAACCAAGGAAATTCCGGTTACCGTCCGCCACCGATGGCAAACCAAATCAGACCACTCGGTTTTCCTCCCATGCAACACAACAGCAAGCAACAATCAGATCGTTGAAACCAAAACCAAACCGTGGGATGGCTACAACCAGGGTCTAATCCAACGACCCAGGTTCAACAACAGCCCAATGTATCAACCCCCGGTTAATCAACACCCAGCTTACCAAGCTCCAGCTCATCAAGCTTCGGGTGTGTCAAAAACTGATTTTGAGAGCTATGTCAAAGCTAATGATGCGGTTATGCAAAACATGCAAAAACCAATGACAACTAACTGACTTGCTCACCACAATCGTAAATTCCAACAAGCTTCTACTTCGGGGTTCGGGTTCTCTTCCAAGCAACACCATTGCTAACCCGAAAGGTGATGTGAAAGCAATCACTACCCCAAGCGGTGTTTCCTATAATGGACCTCAATTTCTTCTCTCCTTAAGAGAAGGAAAATGACCCGAGGTGCCTAAGGATACGTGCAACAAGCACCGAAAAACATCAACTACGGTGGTCCAATTAATGCCCAAATTGGTGAAACCGTTATGCTTCAAAGACTAAAACCAACCTTGCATTATCCCTTCAAGGGCCAACAAAGAAAAGCTCGTGAAGAAGACACTCTCTAGCTTCAAAATTTATGGAGATTTTCGGAATCTCCATTTTGAGCTAAGTTTCGCGGACGCTCTCCTACACATGCCCAAATTTGCACCAATGTTTAGAAAGCTTTAAATGACAAAGATACGTGATTGAGTTGACAAAAGTCACGGTAAAAGAGAAATGCTCGACGGGTATCCTAAAAAAGTTTCCCGAGCAACTTGGAGACCGGTAGATTTCTTCAATTACCGTGTGACTTCGGAGATGATTGAATGCTAGCCTTGGCCGATCTCGGTGCAAGCTATCAACCTTAAAGCCTCTCTCTATTTGGAACGAACTTAAGTTTCCCCCAGCTTTGACCAAAACCGAATGATACTTGAATTGCCGGACCGAACGATTTCTACTCCCACCGGCATCGCCGAGGATGTTTTCGTGAAAGTTGGAACGTTCTTCTTTCCTGCCGATTTTGTGGTCATGTTACATTGCGCACATCCTCGGTTCCCTAATCTTAGGAGGACCTTTCTTGAGGATGGCAGTGACTTGATCGATGTTCCGGTGAACAAATGACCATTCGCTCGTGACAATCCGTGACCTTCAAAGTCTGGTGATACTAAGACTTTCTCCTACAATATCATTGAATCGGTTAACCGAGTCGATGTTATTGACATTGCTTGCGAAGAATATGTTCAAGAAGTACTTGAAATTTCTGAAAGTGGCAATTTCACTTCTACGTTGGACCTTATGATCGATTCTCGCTCTCCATCTTTCACTCCCTTCGGAGGAAGTGATTTTCTAATGAAGAGATCGATGATTTCATGAACATGATGATTCTAAACCACGGTCAGTTGACGGCATCTCTGATTCTGGAGGGGAGATACTGTTTACCTTGAGGAATTGTTACGTGTGATCAATTAGTGACCAAATCCCCACCTATCACCAGTTTGTGAATATTAATGTGCCTGAAGAGATTAAATCTTCATGTGAAGATTCTCTCCGACCTTGAACTCAAAGACTTACCATCCCATCTTGAGTATGCGTTTTTGGAGGGTAATGACAAATTACCGTCATCAATCGCTAAAAACTTAAAGATGAGGATAAAAAACGCCTGTCAAGGTTTAAAGTCCACACAAACATGCCATAGCTTGGAAGATTTTTGATATTAAGGGGATAGATCCACAGTTTTGCACCCATAAGATTTTGATGGAGGAAAATGCCAAACCCGTAGTTCAACATCAGAGAAGGGTTAACCCCAAAATCCATGAGGTTATTAAGCAAGAAGTTATCAAAACTTCTTAATGCCGGTTAATTTACCCCATATCTGAACAGTCCTGGGTGAGGCCCGGTTCATTGTGTACCTAAGAAGGGAGGCATTAACCATCAGTAAAAAATGAGAAAATGAGTAATACCACTAGGTTGGTTTAAGGGATGGCGAGTTTGCATCGTACGAAAACTCATTGATGCAATCGTAAAGACATTTTCCCTTTTACCCTTCATGGATCAGATGCTTGAAAGATTAGCAGGAAATGAGTACTATTGCTTTTTGGACGGATTCTCCGGCTACTTTCAGATTCCGATTGACCCACACTTGATCAGAGAAGACTTCCTTCACTTGCCCTTACGGGACATTTGCTATGTCGATGCCTTTTGGGTTATGCATGCACGGGGCACATCCAAAGGGTGTATGGTTGCAATCTTTCACGATATTGATTGAGAAAAAACATGGAAGTCTTCATGGATGATTTCTCGTTTTCTCTTTGTGATGCTTTTCTCCTTTTGCCTTTCCCATTTAGACAAAATGCTTCCAAAGGTGTAAGACACCAATCTTGTGCCTAAATTTGGAAAAATGCCCACTTTCATGGTCAAGAACGGAATATGTCTGGCCATAAGATTTCTAAATCGGGATCGAGGTTGATAAATCAAAGTTGCTGTCATTGCAAATTGCTCTCATCCCATACCGTGAAGGGTTATCGCAGTTTTTTCGGTCACGCCGGATTTCTCCCGACGATTTTATTCTGGATTTTTCCAAAAATCGCCGGCCTATGACCCACCTCCTTGAAAAAGAAACTCGTTTATCTACTCGAAGGAATGCATCGAAATGCATTTGAAACCCTCAAGATGAAGATAAACAGGCTCCAATGTTGTTGCTCCGATTGGGACTTGCCCTTTGAAAATCATGTGTGATGCAAGTGATTTTGCACGTTGGGGCAGTCCTAGGGCAACGTAGACCAAGCACTTCCAGCCGAACACTATGCAGCAAAACTGTGACGAGGGCTCAAGCACATTAACACTACAACGGAAAAAGAATTACTTGCCGTTAGTTGTATGGCTTTGAGAATTCCGGCCATCTTGTCTTGTCCAAAAGCATAGTGTATACGGACCATTCGGCTCTCAAGTACTTGCTTACTAAGCAAGATGCTAAGCCAAGATTGCTTCGGTGGATTTTGCTACTCCAAGAATTTGATGTCGTTATCCGTGATAAAAAAAAGAGCAGAAAATCTCGCCGCAGACCACCTTTCCAGACTTGAAAATCCCCATCAAAGCGAACTCGAGAAAAAGGAAATTACGGAAACATTTCCTCTCGAGACACTTGGGATGATTACCTTTCGTGGTGATGATAATGCCCCATGGTTTGCCGATTTTGCAAACTACCATGCGGGGAATTTTATGATCAAAGGGATGTCGTCTCAACAGAAAAGAAAGTTTTTCAAAGACGTCAAACACTACTTTTGGGACGACCCCTTCTTGTTTAAAATATGTGATGATCAAGTGATTAGGCGTTGTGTTTCGGGGCAAGAAGCTTTTGACATTCTTAAAGCTTGCCACAGTGGACCCACTGGGGGACACTACGGTGCCAATTACACCGCTAAAAAGATCTTCGATTCAGGTTTCTATTGGCCCATGATCTACAAGGATGCCCACGACTATGTCACCCGAGTGAATTTTTTCCACGTCAGGCAAAATTCGAAACGTGATGTGATGCCTCAAAACTCTAATCCAAGTTGCGAAATCTTTTGACATGTGGGGCATTATTTTATGGGGCCGTCTCCAGTCTTCAAGAGGGGAACATAATATATACTCGTGGTGTCGTTGATTATTTATCAATTAATGGGTTGTATCAAAAGCGCTCCCACCAATGACGCACCGCGTTGTTGTAAATTTCTTAAATCTCTCTTTCGCCAGATTCGGTGCCACCTCGGTGCAGTAATAAGTTGAATCGCGGAAACCATTTTTGCAAATGGGGACCAATTTGCAAAGGTCATGCTTAAATACGGAGTCACTCATGTTCACCACGCGGTATCATCCACAAACAAGTGGACAAGTTGAGGTATCCAATCGTGGTTTGAAATGAATTCTTGAAAGGACCGTGGGCGAAAATCGTGCCTCTTGGTCGGATAAATTAGATGATGCACTTTGGGCCTTCCGTACAGCTTACAAAACACCCATCGGGTGTACTCCATACAAGTTAGTGTACGGGAAGGCATGTTCTCTTCCGATTGAGTCGAGACAAAGCTTACTGGGCCCTTAGCATCAAACTTGGATAATCAAAACCACGGGTGATCACAGAAAAGCTCAACTAATGAACTTAATGAAACTTCGTGATCATGCCTAATGAAACTCGTTGATCTACAAAGAGAAAACAAAGAGAATCCATGACTCCAGATCAAAAACGCGTTTTCAACGTCGGTGATCGGTCCTCCTCTTTAACTCTAGATGAAGATTTTCTCGGGGCAAGCTTAACGACCCGTTTGCGGGACCATTCACTATAACCCTAGTTTTTCCATATGGCACTGTCGAGTTATCCCAACTCCAGGCCAAATTTCCAAAGTCGATGGCATCGTTTTAAAGCATACTTGGTGGGGACGTACCATACTTGGTTAGTCCAGATCTCAGACGTTCCCCTATGGACAATAAATTCGGGGATGGGTCAAGCATAGTGACCTTAAATAAGCGCTTCGTGGGAGGCACCCCATGCTTATCGTAGTATTGTGTAGAAATGAATAAGTGTTTTCTTGTTGTGTGGAGGCTCGCCTCTTCCCATTACCCATGTTACGGTTTATGGTGTTGTTAATTGACCAGGATCGCTGGATTGTGAAGGACTTCTTGCTTGTGATTTTATATCAAGAGTTTCACATCCTCAGCTTCATTTTAGGAGACAGTCCAATCTCCTAATTCTAATCGACTAACGTTTTATCTTTTGCACAATTAATAAACGGCCTTAGATTACGTAGTGCCCTTTCAAACATCGTGGCGCTGTTTTTTCTAGTATGGGGGGGATCTTCGATTTGATTTGCTGCAGCCGTTGTTGTCACGTAATCCTGTTTTTACCACCAAATTTTTGCCACATAATACAAAAAAAAAAAAAAAATGAAAAAAAAAAATTTAAAAATTTTCAAAAATAAAATAAGTGTTTTGTCACAGTTTTGACTTTCCTAATGGGTAGAATGAGAATAATTTTTGACTCGATCGGGCGTGTTGAGCCCTAGCTAGTTCCTCAATTGTAGGCTAAGCTTTCACAAATTCTATTGCTTCGAATTTTAATAAGGTGAGACCAGATGTGATACGAGTTAAAATATTAAGTTTATGTTGGCTGGAGAAATTCTTCTAAAGCTTATATGAGTAACTTGTGGCTTTTTCTCCTATTAGCTTTTAATCCACCTAATCATACGTCCTCATTTCAATTCAACTAAGTCAATCGATGTTTTTAGAAAAAGCTTCAAATTTGTAACTTGATTCTTTAAAGCGAGGTTTTTCTGTTCTTAGTGATTTGAAAGTTAAAATGCCAAAGAGATGAATAAAATATTTGGACTGCAAAAATGCATGAATATTGAAATTATGCCAATGAAGCATACATTTGAGAATATGGAGCAAGTTAAAGATGTGTCGTGATATCCCACTCCGGAGGTGGGGGTTCAAACTAAGACATTTTTAATTAGGGAATTTGGTGTGTTGATAGATATCTTCCAGGAAGCGAGGTCTGGTGTAGGGTTCAAACTAAGACACCTTCTCCTTAGCCATATTAGGAAGAAGGTGTTGATGTGATTTCCCACTACTGCTAGCAACGGGGTGGGTTTTCAACTATGAACACTGCGTCGTTGGATGTGATATCTACTAGGGAGGAGCCTAGGTAGGTGTTCAAACTAAGCAACGCATTCCTAGCTTTAAGAACTTATGATTATGATGATAAAGATGTTGCAAAAAGTTCTACAGTTAAATTTTCGTTCTTTAAAATCAAGTTACAAGGTCCTAATAAGTTGTTGCTTTGAGTCGTGATTCATCTTGAATTACGACTATGAAAATAAGTTGATCTATGGTTGAGTTGAAATGAGTTACAACATTTAAAATCACATATCCATGTTGGGAGTTAAAAGTTCACCACAGTCATAAGTATGATGTGCTTAACATTAAGACTTATATGACCAATGATCTTGTTTATTGCTTGGTTTGGAACTAGTGAAAACATCAGGGACGTTGAATTTATCCATTCAGGACCATCGTAGATTTATTCTATGGTAGCTTCTCTTCTATGATCCCAATGTTGAAATATAAAAGGAAGTCAAACAAGTAGTAAGACAAAGACAAAGAAGAAAATCCAAAAATATTAGGGATAGTTAGTGTACATATAAAAAATGGTGAAAACGGGACTTATCAAAGCTATTGATTCTTTAAGTTCTCCTTGACGAACACTTAGCTACTTTTCAAGGTTATTAGTCGAGGGGGATTAAGATTCTTGGTTTCTTGAGTGTTTACTTCATAACATTGCGTGAGGACACGACAATTCCTTAGTATGGGGGATTTTTGGTATGTGCGTCATTACAACATACCATTGTTCATTAAAAACTGACTTAAAAAGACTAAAACATACCAAAAATACCCTTGTATCTGTATGTTTGCATGTTATTGGTGCATGAACGAATATTTAAGAAAAAGACAAAAAGAAAGCCAAAAACAAACAAAACCGAGCACGGAATGGAAAAGACAAAGTCAAAAGTCAATCAAGTGAAGAAAATACAACTTGAGGGACTCAAACTGCCAAACCTCAAGTTGTATTACAAAAGAAAAAAGACAAGGGTCGAAATTGCAAAACCGATCGAAGTTTTACAACAAAGTTATAAGAAGTGAGGGGCCAAAGCTGCCAACCTCCCCAATCTCCATCTTCTCGCCCAAAACAAAACCCAGGTTCAGAGTAGGGATGTCGTCCCATACTTCTATCCTGTAAAACCACTCAACACCCTAGATAAATCATTTCAACCACTCCTCTACCCCCCCCCCCAGCTGTATAAGTGCATGTTGGCAATCCTTCACCCTTCCTAAGTATTTTCGATGGCTGTGATTGCTCCAAAGAAGCACAAAAGAAATTGAAGGCTGAGATTTGTTTTAGAATTACCTCACACAAGAAGCACACTTGGTTTTTGTCTCTACAAAGAAACACTGAATAAAGAAGTCGAAAAGGAGAAGACTTCGGCTATAAATAGAGCCATTTGTAAGCCTTTGAGGCAACTAGTTAGTTTTTTTTAATTTTTAATAGAACTTAGCTTATTTTCAGCTCTTTTAAAGTCATTTACAGCTTTTACTTTCAGCTTTGTAACACTTTCAAGTTTTAATGCAAATTTGAGGTTTTAAGTCAATTTACAATTCCAAGTGTTAAGTTTCTTAATTGTGTTGTTTTGTGTTTAAAAGGTTCTCTATACAGCTTGTTTATAAGCTACTTTAATTAAGTAAACCTGAAAAGTTAAGTAGTTAAGTAAAGTCACAGAAAATTCTTCACTCAAAATTACCACAGCTTATTTATGGATGATAAGCCAGTTCTGGATGGGCTTATGGACTCTCACTAGCTTGTTTTATGCAAGCTAGAGCTTGTAGATTATTGGTTTAGCCCTGTTTTGAGCAAGGGTGTTGTAAGTCTCTCTTTTTCTTATTCTTCTTATTTACTACAGAACTGCTTATAGTGATTATTTACATTTGCTTATTTATGCTTTATCATGATGTTCAGTGCTTATCTTGCTTAGTTGTCAGTCTAGAAACAGTTTGTGTAATCATTTTTGAACACTGTTAGAATAATTCCAGTTATTTAAGTGCTTATTCTGATTATAAGGTGTCTTATTTTGTTCTTTGATAAATCTGTTTTTATACATTAGAATCAAATCTAGCTTACATATAAAAAGAAAAAATGATTTTTGAAAACTTTAAGGATATTGTCAACTAGCAGTACTAACCCTGAGTTAGTTATGCTAGTTTATTTAGGATTTTTCACTAGCATGTACTAACTTAAGATAGCAGTATAACTCTGAGTTAGTACTGGTTGTGTGTGTGGTGTATTTAATTCTGTTAGTATGGTGTTCATTTTAGCTTATCAGCTTATTTATTTCTGCTTATTTAAGATTACACTTAGTTTTTTTAGAGTAGATTAAACCATTTTCCTTTACTGGTTTTTTAGGAGTAAGCTTATTTAAGCTTATTTTCCTTTTCAAAGTATTTTCAATAATGTGTCTCAGTTTGTAGCTTTTAGTTATTTGCCATTTAGTTTATTACAGTTGCTGAATTCTTCTGCCTGAGTGTTATTAGGGTTAGTTAAATATCTGTTTTAGCTTATTTGCTTATTTCTTGTTTCATTGTGTTTTAGTACTGCTAGCAATAAAGCTAGCAGTACTAACTCCAAGTTAGTACTGATAGTTAATACTGTTAGTTAATACTGATAGTTAATACTGTTAGTTAATACTGGTAGTACTGTTGTTAGTACTGTTGAGTTTCCTTGCTTAATTTAGCTTAATTGATTTTTGAATTTGCTTATTTAGAGTTATCTAGCTTATTTGATTTGTCTTAAGCTTATTTGTGTCTTAGTATAAAGGTTTTAAGTGTTGTTTTACTTTTCTAGCTTCTATTCTTGTTCCAGCTTATTTTTTTTGTTTATTTTTATGTGCATTTGCTTATTTAGGTTTAGTGCCCATTCACATCCTTGTCATATTCAAACATCAATGATCAATCGTCTTTCGATTTTCCATCTCTAGCCTCGTTGGGACATAACGACCCGGAGACTCTCTACACTGCTTCCGGTTTCATTGATCTCGCGGATTCTGATCCTTGTTGTGTATTCATATATATTTGTGTTTATTGGTATATTATAAGGGGTAAGAACGAGCGAGTCACACCATATGTACGTTTTTGTAGATATATGCTTTTAATTGTTGTACAATGTGAATATATGATTATATATTTAAGTAATTGGGTGTATTAATTATTTTCAATTTCAAACATGTATTGTGTTAGTGTATTACGTTATAGATGTGTGTATGTTTGAAAAATCATGTTTGAAAACATTTAATGCCCTAAAATGCCTTTATGCTTTATAAGATGTATAGATTTATAAAACAACAATATCCCTCACAAAAATCCATCACACATTGTAAGGTTGGCACGTCCAAAAACCGACTCTGGTCCCAACCAAAAAATAACTGTCACGGTTGTGCATAAAGTTAGTGAAATTTTGCGATATTTAATCTATACGATCTCTTTATTGTTAGGGTGAGGACAAAACATGGGAATTTAACATACGTAACGTAAAAGTGCGCAATGTTACCCGTTTACACAAATCATCATGCTTCCATGCTCAAATCTCTTTTCATCTCAAGTATGCTATCAAGAGCGGACATTGGTTTTACACGACGTAAAATCACAGTAAGGTGATGTACAAACAAGCTTTAAACTTGTGTAAGTGATAAAGGAAATAAGTTTTTGTTCTTAACTTTCTCTTTTTATAAATGTACAAAATAATTTTTCAAAAATTATTAGCCAAATTATTTTTTTAATTATAATGAATGTTTTATCGTCTGTAATTATTTCCACAATTCACATCTGGTTCTTTCCCCCCCCCCCCCCCCCAAAACATGTTAGGACTTTCACACAGACGGTTTGTCATCCACAAAAACGACAAAAACACCGCCGCACGTCCCGAATGTGGGGGAGTCCTTCAATAGGCCGGCGGCCCCTTAAATATCTGGAGGCCACCCTAAGATATTTGGGACCGTCGATTGTCTGACAGGCTGTTTTTTTAACTCCTATAAATAGTGGCGTCACTTCCAATATTTTACAACCCTTTGCACGATTTCAGTTCTTTCTCTCTCTAGATCTCACTAAATCTCTCTAAATCTTTGATCATTTAACTTGTTTAATCTTGTTTAAATGTGATCCAATCTTCTACTCTTTCCTTCTTCCCTCAAGTGCAAGAGAAGAACTTCGGTCATCTTCAAGATCCGAAGTTATGTAGTCTAGTTAGTCCATTTGTAACATTTGTTACATATAGATCGAGTCCATGTCTTCCAATCTTTAGTAGTGTGTAGATCCAAATGATGTATATATTTGGATGGGTTGATTGTGGGTTGGTTAGTATTTTAGGCCTTAAAATACATTGGTGAAGTGGTAGATTGGTTCTAGCTAAGATTAGGACTCGACATTTAGCTTAGTGTCGGAAAATAATGTAAGCGACGCGGTTTATGTGTTTAGGCCATAAAACACAAGGTTTGTTATGTTGGGCCATAAAACATAACGGGTTTGGTTGTACCCGAAGAAGGACTCGACATCTAGCTTAGTGTCGGAAAATAATGTAAGCATTGGTATAAGGTTTTCTCCGCCGAAAGGGAGCTTGTTGATTAGTGAAGTAACTCTCGAGTTGGATACTCGAGGAGTGGAGTAGGGCGAAGAGGAGCTTCGTGACCGAACCACTATAAATCATCGTGTCGGTTTGCATTTTCTTTTACCTTTCTCTTTACTTATGTCTTTACATTTATCGCTTTACTATTACACTTGCATTGTGCTTATGATTATGTGAATTGTTGTCTATGTTGTGTTAGTCATGGTTGTGTAGCTCTTTGTAGTAAACATTGTGAGTGTGGATATATTGGTAGAATATGCACTAGTTATTGTAAATCCATTATCGACACTTCTCATATTGCGTCAAACTTGATTGGTGATTTGATACAAATAATCTAGTGCGAAAACCTCTTCTGGAGGCGGTCCCTTTAAATAGGGCGACCCCCTTATGTACTGGGCAGCCCCCATACATTTACGGGACCGCCGACAGAGAGTGATAAAATAATTTATACAAAAGATTTGAACTTTTTAAAAGGAAACGTATTCACCCCCCCTCTACGGTTTCCACAACTTTGATATCAGTTACTTCACAAAAACCACACCTAAAATAAAACCTTAATGAATTTTGCAAAACTAACCTGTTTGTAAAGCCAAAAATCTAGCAGACTTAGAATTAGATCAAATAGAACATAAAACTTAACAAATCTACTTTAAAGCTTATAAAAACTAAATCATAAACTAACTAAGAGCTAAGTGAAACTAATTTGAAAACTAGAAATGGTTTTGAACCTCATATGACCCATTTTAAAGCTTAACCCAAACACTCCTTTAAGCTTTTTTAAA